>CABHPQ010170920.1:0-37334 GCA_902168405.1 Peromyscus aztecus
TAACAATTTATAAAAAAAAAAAAAGAGCCAGCAATTATGTACACAATGATTTAGATGTGAAATAAGTTCCCCCATAACCCCTGGGAGATTAGTCCCTTCTCTGGTACTAAAACTCCAATGAGTATCCTATCCTCCACTTTCCCCTAACCCCAGTGTTAGTCATTGTCATTTGCATCTGGTTCACCATTTTGTGCTCTAATGCTGTTCTTCTTTGTGTATTATTATGCTGTAAGCTCCCATGTCATATTTTTCAGTGGTTGTTGTTTTATGCTACTTAACACACCAAGGAAAGAAATAATGTGGGTTTAATGATGTGTAAGATGATTGGCTTGTCAGTTTGGAGAATAACGAGGAAGAGAAAACATGGATTATTTTACTAGACAATAGAGCTATCCAAGGATATTGGCTAGTTATAGATCAGACACCCAATTATAACCTCCTTTACTTACTCCATATCCTCATGGTTTATAAGTTGGAGGGGGGAATTTTTCCAATTTAAACACACACTTGAGGTCTGGCAAGATGGCTCAGTGGACATTTTAGCTTGACACCAAGCCTGCCAATCTGAGTTTAATCCCTGAAATCCACATAGAGGAAGGTGAGAACTGACTTCCACAAATTGTTCTCTGACCTTGAGACATACACACTGTGGCTCATCTTCCCTCAATACAAATTGATAAATAAATAGATAAACAAACAAACAAATAAAATTGTAATTTTGAAGTTAAAATAAAATAAACTTTTTCTCTTTTTTTTTTCTTTTAAAATTTAATCATGTATATGTGTGTGTCTGTGTGGGGGTTTATGCATGTGAGTACAGTACCCACAGAGGCCAGAAGGAGGTGTTGGATACCCTGGAGATGAAGTTCCAGGTAGGTTGATGAATTTCCCCATACGAATACTGGGAACTAAACTCGTCCTCTGCAAGAGCAGCAACTGTTTTTAACCACTGGACCCTTTGTCTATACATCAGATGTCATTTCTTAGTATAGTATTAAGTTCATAGTAAATGTGTGTTCAAGGTTTGGAGATTTTTCTATATGCCTTTGCTTAAATTCAGGCCCAATTCTCCTTCCTATTGGCAAACTTCGACAGAAAAGGGCAACTGATATGAGTGACAGATATATACTAACACATCATTATCATCACTCAAACTTTTTGTTTGCACTAGAATTTATTCTTGGTGTGGCATGCTTCAGGGTTTAGACAAGATATCTTGCAGAGTTTTGTCATTGCCCTCAAAATTCTCCATGTCATGTCCATCATTTTTTCCTCTAAACCCTTGGTAACCATTTGTCATTTTATAAATTTTATTCATTGTTTTGCTCCTTCCATAATGATAAATATTTCGAATAATTTAGAATGTAGCCTGTTAGATTGGTATATTTCACTTAGTGTGTGTGTGTGTGTGTGTGTGTGTGTTTACTTGATTGCAGGTACCTGCAGAAACCAAAAGATACCCTAGAGTTAGATTTACAGGCAGGTATAAGCTGCAAACATTGGTACTAGGACCCAAACCAAAAGGTTCCTCAAGAGCAGCAAGTGTTCTTTACCACTCACTGGGCTGTTTTTCAGTCCCTAGTTCTCCTTATATCTTAATTCCATTTAATTTTAGTAGCAAACAGAAGCACCAATTTTACTACTCATAGGATAGAAATTATTTCAGTTTTAATGAATAATAATCTATAAAACCCAAGGCCTAATGCATGCTAAGCAAATACTATAACTGCATATCCTGAAATCAGCAATATATATATATATATATATATATATATATTCTTTTCTTCATGTATTTCCATGATTTGATAATCTGTGGAATTTTAAACGTAACTAAAAAATCACATGAGACCTCAGATTTTCTATTGGGTAGCTGAGAATTACTGGAGAGGTATTTTGCAAATATTTCTGCCCCTTAGATTTCTCAGGTTTTATTTATGTAATTTGGTCCTTTACATATTAAAAAAAATAAAATCTATATCTGTTTGATTTATATGGCCAGATTTGGTTTCTTTTAAAAGTTTATTACATCTCCAAGTATAAATTTATTACATAAACATTGAGCACGGTGCAATAAAGTCCCAATTTTCTTAATCCCTTAGCCTCAAAGCACAGGCAACCTTCATAGTGTTTCTTAGAATTGACATATTAGTTAATAATCTTTTTAGTTTGCTAATGTATGCATCTGGCTGAATTTGTTATGATTTTTTATTAAACTTTTATTTCCAAGAAAATTACTATATGTGCTATTGAATTATTTCTTTGCTAACTAAAGTAAGCCTTAAAAAAAAAACAAGTCTATTATATATGACAAACAGCTAAATAGGGTGATGGTTAATCTTACGGTGAATTTGATGAACTTGATGACATTTATAATCACCTAGGAGACACACCTCTAGGTGTGTGTCTGTGAGGTATTTTCACAGAGTTTAATTAAGGAGAGAAAAATCAACCCGAACACAGGTATCACCATGCTATGGACTGGTATTTTAGAGTTAATAGAAAGGAGACAATGGGAGGAACAAAAGCGTGAATCCGTCTTTCCTTCCTAACTGTGGATTCGATGACAAGCTACCCCATGCTCTGGCTGCTGTGCATTCTCTGCTATGATGACTCTATCGTTAAACTAAAATGCTTGAATAGTAGAGAGAGTTTCTAATATATATTCTGACTTTCCTTCTAAGGACACATTTTCTGCCATATGAAGTGCCACACACATCTTTATCTTCCTGGGTAGGGTCTAGGGATTAGAATTAGCCTACAATTACAGGCTGACTGGTTTTGCCAAGTCTTTGATCCTTACCTGTGATACTGTGAAGTTGAATTTACAGACCTATCAATGAAGGAGTTGTAGTCATTCTACCATTTCTGATTTTCTTTATTATTTTAGTATCTGCCCAAGGCTAGAATGTACCAGATACATTTAGTTTCTACAAAACTGTAGCATCAGTCGCAGATTTTTTTTCTCTCACTGTTCTTGACAGTTCTTATTCCTAGAGTAGTTGGTATGTTTATTCTGTTTACCCTGAAGCCAAAACATGATGTATTATATTACCTAAACAATTATAGAGCTTTAAAACCTTCAAAAGAAATATCTTTAAAATATAGATGAAGACTATAAACAGCCCACTTTAAAAGTCCATTTTCCTAAATGTGAGCCATTATTTAGTCAATTTGTTAAAAGACAAATACCATTATACACTTGATGGATTGTTAGTAATTACTTGGTTTTCTTCAATATGTCTGGAAACAAAGCACAAGGAAAAATTTAAATGAGTATGTTATTTTAAAATACCTTCATGGAAATATTTTATACATTTACCAACATAAAATTGTTAATAAATTACAACCATCAAATTGTTATAATTCATGCCATTTTTATGTCTATCTGTCATTAAGATTCCATCGGATCAATATGAAAGACACAGATGTGTCAAAGCCACATTGAAGCTATATCTTCAGCATTCTATTTGAACTGATCAAATAAATTGAAGTTAATGAACTATACATAATTCCAATGGTCATTGTGTACTGTATCATTTTGGGATGAATTGGAATTTGAGGTAGTTTTATAAAGAGCTAATCAATTATCTACTGAATTTAATTCCTTCACACTTGATAGCTTTAATTCAGAATCTAAGTGATGTGTTTGCTTAGAGTCTAAAACATATTTCTAAATTGAGCCAAAGACTTGTGTTTTCAGAGGACATCTGCCTATTTATATTTTAATAGAGTAGCTTTCCCAAATATATTTCAATGATCTGTTGAAGGTTTTATCCTCAATAGTCTTTTTCTTTTCTTACCCCAATAAATATTTCTATATTGTTTTTCTATACAGATTTACTGAAGGAACAAAGACAAATATATAGTGAAGGGAATGCATAGTTGCACTTTCTCATTTGAAACACACAAAAAAAAACAAGTGGATATAGGTGATAGATTAAAAGAAAGTTGCGTTTCCAACTTTTACTAGATTCAGATTGTTTAAGATAAGACAGTTTTTGGAATAATCTCTGTAACAAGCCATTTACTTATATTCTGGACATCTCTGGATTTTAGTATGTGTTTCTTATTTGATGTTGTTCTTGTTGGTTTTAGTCCCATTTTGTTTAGGTCATTATCCTTTATTTCTCCCGGACAATACTTAATCATTCCTATTGTATATAGTTTTGTGTTGGGCTAGAACTTTCTTATTTAGACAAAAGGGGGAGATGTAGTGGGTAGCTGTTCTAGCTATGACCTTGAAACACCTCCCCTTGTGAGGTAACAGGTAACTGTTATATCTGCCTATGACCTTGAAGTACATGCCCCTGAGGCGTGGCCACTCAGGACCCTTAAGATCTGGGATATATGTACATGGCTCTCTCTTCACCTCCTTGCAGTATTAGATGCTGAGATCTTGGACCAGGCAAATCAGCATGGGACATAGTTCAGCTTGGGCGGACCCTATGATAAATCTCCCAGGCTAGTCAATTAACCCCCAGATAAATTCTTTTGATCATTAAATAGACTCTGTGGATTTCTCACATTAGTGGTATCCCACTAAAAAAAGAAAGATATTTCTGTAATGTTGGTATTGCTTTCAAGCAAGTGTTATCATAAGAGCCATACTTACAACCAAGTTGCTGGAATTGAGTTGTATTAGTCTGAGCTGGTATCTTTATTCTTAAACTCATTATTTAAATGAGCGAACCTAATTGATCTTATTTGCAAGTATTTGTAACATACTATTCTCTAGGAATAGGTACTGTCAGATATGCTCAGTTAAATGAACTGGGGATCATGAGAGATGACTCCTAGATGAAATCTTTCTGTCACCAGAAGCAGTAGGAAAAAAATCATTGCCACCATCAGGCAGAACTCATGGCTAAATCACTTAAATAGAAACCTTGTTCTTGAATTAAATGTCTTAACACTGTAGGGGGACTTATAGAATCTCCTTAATCCTTTTATAAAGACAAAACGTGCTTTGGGGTTATTATTGGCCTTCCACATCTACATCATCCTATGTCTATGTTGATTCATCATGTCAGTGAGATCTGATGCAGTTATATCTATCCAGATGTTTGAAGAAACCACATTATTAATTAAGTATTTAAAAGTAACTCTGTCAACTTTTTAGCTCATCATGGCACTTTAAATTCTAGGAGGATGATCTCAGCTAAGACTCTTAGCAATGCATGGCCTGAACTGGCCATCTCCTGTGATCAGATTGGTGACTACCCCAACCGTCATCAGAGAGCCTTCATCCAGTAACTGATGGAAACATAAGCAGAGACCCACAGCCAAACTTTAGGCTGGCCTTGGGGAATCACGCTGAAGAGAGGGAGGAAGGATTGTAGGAGCCAGAGGGATCAAGGATATCACAGGAAAATCTACAGAAACAACTAACTTAGCTCATAGGAACTCACAGAGTCTAAACCAACAACCAAGGAGCCTGAATGGGACAGACGTAGGCCCTGTACATGTATGTGACAGTTGTATAGCTTGGCCTACTTATGGGACTCCTAACAATGAGAGCTGGGACTGCCCCTAGCACTGTGGCTGGCTCTTGGGAACCTATTCCTCATGCTGGATTGACTTGCCCAGCCTGGATACAGGGGGAGGTGATTACCTACTGCAATTTAATATGCCATGTTTTGTTGATACCCATAGGAGGCCTGCCCATTTCTGAACAGCAACAGAGGAGGAGTGGATGGAGGGGGGCTGTGTGGTGGAGGAGACGTGGGAGGAGGGAATAGGAGGAGAGGAGGGAGGAGAAACTGCAGTTGGGATGTAAAATTAATTAGTTAGAAGTTAAAAAATTAAATTCTACTACCTTCTCCTAATATTTTCAATAATCAGTTACATATTTATAACAATAATTGCCAGCATTGAAAGTCTATGTGCCTAGACTACAGTAATACCTGTACATCTACTATATATTATGGCCAAAAGCTTCAGACCCTTTGGAGAAATTTCACTCCTGGATACAGGATGCCTATATATGTAGTTAAGGAAACACAAAGCCTTGTACAAGATATTGCTCCTTCCTCAGGGAGGAAGCAATTATTATGCTGAAAAGCATGTGCCCTTCTAGGTCATTTTAGTTGCAGAATTCTTATGTGCAAGCCTGTCTTTTTAAGGATAAACGGATTTCTGGTGAAAAGAAACAGCAGCAGTCCTTTTAGCTTTCTGATATAAACACACGTGTAAGCACACAGACACATGAGCTTTGGAGTTGGAAAAGCAACACAATTTGTGATGTTTCTGAAGCAACCGATTGCCATTTTTTTTTCAACTAACCATAAAAAACTATTTTAAGGATTATAATCGTGAAACACTATTTTAAATGTGTAACATGCTCAGGCTACAATTTTATAGGGTGTTTAGGTTAGTGTTCATGCTAGTCTCCATCCAGCCTTGGAAAACACACTATTTAAAAAAAAAAAAAAAAAGAATGGATAGCATTGTTTGTTAGGTGCTTCATGATTTCCAAGAAGAGTCAAGCCCAGATTATGTTTGTTTCTGGGGATTTATTGTAAATTCACACAGAAAAAAAAGTATCAGTGAAACAGTCCTGGTAGTTTGACATTTTGCCTGATCTCAGACTTCCAAATTCATGTAGACAGTCTCATGGACCAGAGAACTGGAACCTGGGCTCAGCATTATTCAAGAACCTTTACTCCCAAGGTTAGGTTATTCCTGTGTACCAAGTGTTTGTACTTTGAAGAGAGTGGTCTCCTTAGGATAAGGTGTTACTTCAGAGAACATTTACTTTCTTCATATCCGGTCTGCCTTGACTAACATATCAATGAAAAAATCCAGGGATATTTTGTGGACCCTGAGTATTTGACATGAAAGATCATATTCTTCAGCAGCCACTGAAAGTTGTTACTCTTATACAAGAAGCTACTAAAGACAACAGACATGGGCCTAAAGTGAAACTTCTCTCCCCATTACATAATTACTATTTTCAAAACTATTTAAAACCCACAGTATAAGAGTGAGGTAAGTTATACCATAGTAGCTAATAAAGACCCATGAACTCTATGGTTTAATAAAGCAGGGACATTTTTCTTGCTCATTGAACCAAATGCAGATCAGTAACTATCTTAGGTGGAGCTTCCACTATCATGATAAAACACCTTGCCTAAAAGTAACTTGGGAAGGAAGGGGTTTATTTAATCTTATACTTCCAGGTAATAGTCAGTAACCAAGGAAAGGCAGGGAGGAACCTGGAGGCAGGAGGTGAAGCAGAGACCATGCAGGGGTGCTGCTTATTGGCTTGCTCCTGATGCTTGCTCACCCTGCTTTCTTATAGCACCCAGGACCAACAGCTGAGGGGTGATGCCTTGCACAATGAGCTGAGCCCTCCCACATCAACCATCCATCAAGAAAATGCACTGAACTCATAGGCCAAAATAATGGGGGATATTTTCTAAATTGAGGTTCCTTCTTCCAAAATGACTTAGTTTGTGTCAGGTTGACATGGACTAGCCAACACAATAACCATTGGAGAATATGTGATATTTAATTTAACAAACTTAGTGTGATTCACACTATGGCACTATTGTCTCAACAGCTAGCTTCGAAGGTGGGGGAGGAGGAAGAACTGAGCAGACCCATACCCAATACTATCTGATTGGAATGGCAACTGTTGTTTCCATTAGGAAACTGTTTTCTAAACCAGTCACTTAAGTGAGCTTCCTTTAGGCACACTGGGAATGTAGATAAGCAGGCTGTGTCACACTTCAATTTCTCTAAGTTTTCCTTTCTGCAAAGTGAACATGCAATACACCACAATGTCTAGGTTTATTAAAAATAGGCACTTGCTAAAAACCTAGCACTACTCTATCACAAACGATATAATAATGCTATTGTGTTTAGTGGTCACAACACAAACATTGACCAATAATTAGCACTATTATTCCCTTAGAGAAGAGATGATTGTCTCTCATTGGCTTAGACCTCATCAGTTCGGCCTGGCTGACTGGCTGAGCCTAAGGGACCATCTTTCCTCAGCTTTGCCAGTTCAGCAGCAATAGCCATGATGTCTAGTGTGTGTGTGTGTGTGTGTGTGTGTGTGTGTGTGTGTGTGTGTGTTCTGGGAATGAAACTCTGGTCCTCAAGATTGAAAGCAAGCATCCTAAGCTTCAAGCCCTCATTCATTTGTTGGATAGTTTTTAGTAAGTTCCTTTATTTACAGGCTGTGTCGGCTATGATGATGATGTGTTTAATATATTCTGGCTTTGTATTTGGAAAAGTCAGAAGAGTAAATCAATGACAATAGCTTAGAATTATACTCGAAAGATGTGTTTGATATGGACTCTTGAATGACCTTATCCCTGGGAATATCTTTGTTAGAACTGGAAAAAATAGACATCAGAAAGGAAAATTTTCAAAATAGTTAATAAACTGTAGGTTGGTTGTCTTTTGTTATCAAGCTGCTTGGAGGAAAATAATGTATGCAAATGTTTAGTAATAGGTTTTGAAAAAACATTCTAGTTCAATTTTTAATTAACTGTTATTCATGATCAGCATTGTTCTATAACAAAGAATTCATTTTCACGGCAAGTAATAATATAAATTATGAAAAGTGAAATGCTGTTATAGGTGTATCCTCCTTGAAGCAGAAAAAATAAGGATGAATAAACAGTCAAGCAAATTTATATGTAAATAGATGTGTGTAGGATCCCATATGAGTAAGTGCTGAGATGGTAATAGGTGATATCATGCATTCATATGATACTACAATAATTATGAACAAAAGAAGTGGGGGCTTCTCACTGTTTGCAGTGAGCTGTTTTCGTTGCTCATGTGGTAGATGCCTATATTAAAATCAAGCCTTTTGCTTTGGTTTAATTCAAACCTGGAAACAGTGATTTTGCTTTGCAGCCACCCAATGCCATCTTCCTTAGAGCAGCATGCTCTTTCCTTTTATTTTATTTTATTTTTTTTAACAAAGCTCAGTCTGAGAAATTAAATGCTTCTAGCATCTGTAGCATTGGAAAGGGATTTCTACTCTGTGAAGCTAGCAGCATGGCCCTCAATTTGTGCCTAGGGTAAAAACAAATCTGACAATGGTGTTGTTCATGGAAACATACTGGCATTCTACAATTATCAGCTGAGATATACAGGCTGGGTTTTACATGGCTATTTTCCTCTTAGAAATATTCTATTAACTTTTTATTGTGCTTACAGTCTTAGATATATTCTTTTAATGATTTTTGGAATCCTTAGTTGAAAGCAGACTTTTTTCTCCTGACAATCATTGTGTCATGAGAAAGGGAACTTTGAATTCTATCATTTGATGTTTTTAGTTCTAGGTCTTGCTTAATGTCTTATACATCTTATTAAAGATATTATTAATTGGTGGCTTCCCCCATAAAAATGTTAGTGCATGAGATTAAAACCTATCACTGCTCTGCTCACTACTGCATCCATAAGGCCTGGAACTTTCATGGTGCATAGCTGGTAGCTAGTGTAAATGCGTTAGTAGATGGATATCATCTACACAGTATTTTTGTGTAAATTATATATGGAAAACATATACCTGTGTATGGGATTGTCATATTACCCAATTATTTAAATATAAACACATACAAATACTCTCACTTATATTCAGTATCTTTGTACTTACTTAGCTGATGATAAATACCACTGGTTTTAAAGTATCTTTTATGATAGAAAGTATTGGAATCTCCTCCAGCCACAAAACAGAAAGAGAGGCATTTGAAAAGGACCTGAGACTTGGGTTTGGACACTCCAACAGCATTTCTTTTCAAAGGAGTGGGGGAGCTCCCTGGATGCTGTGACTCACTCTCACTTAAGATGTGGTAAAGATCAGCTGAATTATACAGGAGTCACGTTGTCCCTCAAGGTGTGTGTCAGCTCATTAGTCTTCACTCTCGTGGCAGAATGTGCAGCTAATCGCACTGTTATATCGTCACACTGGAAATCTCCAGAATCAAGTCACTAAAAATATTTTTCACTGTGAATGGTATTGAGAAGTCTAAAAGATCACATTTAAAATATTTTTAAAGAATGAGGCTAATACAACTCTAGCTTCTCTTTCTGTGTATCATCTTTTCCAATTGAAGGGTGTTTGGGGGTTTCAGCATACGAGTTTCTGTACTCCTCAGCCAGCTATAACATGGTGTATGCTGCCCGAGAGGCCGAGGATAAAGAACCCACCCACTGCTTTCTTTGTTCATGTGTTCACTCTCTCTAGCACTTTAACTACTAGAGGGATATTTCAGGGACTGCTTCAGGATCCTATCATAATCAAGGACAATAACAATGGCGGATTGAGTACAGGCTGGATGTACTCTGAGGAAGATACATGGAGATGGATGTGTAGCAGAGAACGGCTGTTGGTATCCAGGATTCCTTGTACTCTTTGTGAATTTTGGGAAGAACTCATTTGTGTTGAGCATCTTTTTTGGAACATTATTCTAGATGTATTTAAGGAGAACAACATAGACATAGGACTTAGCCTGTGTGAGAGCGACAGACACAAATGAAATAGAACCAATAATAGTGTGCAGCGAGTGAGGAACATGTGAAGTAAGGTATAAAAGAACATTTTAGATGGATCCTAAAGACCAGATTTTGATGAACCAGACATATTTGAAATAGCACCATCCATACAAAGCATTAGGCAAATGCGGAGGGAATTATATGCCAAAAGAAAATCCCCCTTTTGTGACAAAAAGAGTTTGTTTGCAAGATAGTAGAAATAAAGTTTTGAGATCATTGGCTTCACTGAGCTTTGTGCTAATTTAAAACTTCAGAATGTAACTGATGGTAGCAGTTTGGGAAGTCCCAAGAAAAGGGAAATGATTGAGAAGATGTCTTTTCCTTGTAGCTGTTATCCTTCTCTGTGTTCTTACTAATCCCCAAAGGGGAATGTAAGGACTTCAAGCAGCTTGAGACAATCATCGCAGTGTGACTTGGATTTATTTTTGACATTGTTTTTCAATTGTAGAGTCACCTTTGACGGCTCTAGTACTACTGTATTTCTCTTCCAAATCTCAGTTAGGATTTGGCTCAGTGCAACTGTTGAACAGTTGAACACTGTAAAATGCAGAGATCCCAACCAGTCTGGAATTACTGCAATTCTAACTTTTTTCTTTCCAACCAACTTTCACTTTTATTGCCTTCCAGCCATAATAATTCACTCTTGTCAGATTATATCCCTCTCTGCCCATTTCAATTTTCACTCCATTTCTGTTTTCTTTCAATATTGGCAGTCCTGCAATATAGCACATCTAGCAGAGATCTGCTACAGGTCTCCAGCGACGTGGATGCTTTATCATGTGCAATGGGCCAAACACTTTCATTTGGTTTTTAATCTAACAGGGCAACCAGCAAATCAGTTTCCGAACCTTCTACTCCAAGTTTTCTTTGAGGAACTGACATTTAACTGAGCATTAATGGAATTGGTCATGCAGTCACAGGTGGAAGAAGAACATTCAAGTGGAGGAGGGAGAGGCAGACATTTCCAGATGTAGGAACTGGCATGTACAAAGACTCAGAGAATTGACACAGTATGAGCCACACAAGGATCCACTATTCTTTGATGTGAACTTCCATGAAGTGTAAATACAGAGGATCAAAAGCAAATCCATATGTGCATTTGTTTAATTAGAAGGAGGTGGCAAGAGAAAGGAAAATCAAAACTAAATGTCAACTTTAGCAACTGTGACATCAGTCCCTGCTTCACCTAGCAATAGAGTCCTGGTTTCCATGGGCTCCAGACACCCCTTCAGCCCAATTTGTTTGAGTAAAATGTTAATCCACCCTGTTCGCAAGCCTGCCTGCCAATTTGAAAATTACCACCATACTTCCTTGCCCAAAGTCTTTGGGAGTTTGACTTATAACCCACTCAGGGACAAACCTAATTCCAAACTTTTGCCCAAGTATTTGGATAACTTTTGAAATGTAATTGGAAGTTTGTAAGAATTACATGATGAAGGGGTGAAAGAGGGTACATCCCATTGGATAGAAGAATCACAGAGAGTAAAGATGGTGAGAAAACTCTGAGAACAATGGGACTTTTACCCTCTGAGCACAAACCATACACCAAGCTACAGTCCTTTAAGGTACATTAGTCAACAAACATCCCTGTTGCATAAAGTTAGCTTGGATCAAGTGTCTATTGTTTGCTTCAATTACAATAACCCAAACAATATGATATGAAATTTAGCATATAAAACTAAGTAGGGGAAACTTGATTAGCATGAATCTAAAGTACTGACATCTTGGAGGCTTCTATGATCAGCTTCAGTCAGAATGTTACAGACAGCTTCCAGCTTAATCATGAGATGTCAGAGTTTGTCACCAAATTAGACTGAAATTGTTTTAAATGTTATAGTAATAAAATGTTATTCATTCCAGTTTTTTTCCTTCTAGAGCTAGTATTGTCTCCAGAGAAAGAATGCATATCATTTTCTATATGAATGATGATTTCTGTCTCCAAATCATAACTAGTAAGTTGTTTTAAAAATGTATTTAGAGGGAAAAACTTTATCTTAAGCTCTTTGCCCTTCAATGTTAGATGTTTTACCATTAGCTTTATCACTTTTGGTTATACTTTTAAAATTGTTATGTCCTTCAAGTAATATTCTAGGATGTTCAGCAAATTTTCCATATAAAGCCCCCAGAGACTTGACTCCTTGAAAAGATTGCTCTGAGCCTACATAATCCTCCTTAAGTATTCTAGTCAGTTGATGGCCATTTCAAAGAGAGCTTTCAGTATTTTTTTTTTTTACTTTATTGATTTGATAAACTAACCGGAACAGAAGCTAAGGTACTCATATAACAAAACTAAGGAAATTTAGTGAAGCAGCTTATACAGAAACTCAATAGATGCCTAGCAGGATGGAAAGATCTGGTATAATATTTAAGATGTAAATAAAACAAACCAATGCTTGTGTCTGTTTATAATATTTAATTCATCATCATAGATGTACAGTAGAGTTGGTAAGTTTGAAGTCTTATGACTTGATTTAGGGATAAATGATAAAGAAATGAGGTTGGAAAAGTAGTCTACAACTACTCAATCAAGAAAGTCCAAATCCTTCGTTGAAAGGAAAACAAGGTCAAGCAATGGTTGTTGAAAATGATAAAATTATTCTGTAGATAGATTAAAGGGAGGGTGGTGAACTAGAGAAAAGGGGAATGGCATTTATTAAGAAACCTAGTTTAGTTTATAATCAAAAGGAGATTCTTAGATGCACTCCTTACTGAGTGTTCTTGTTCGAGCATCTTTGCTTTGAGTCTGAAGAAGTAATTGCTTCTTGGTTTGTAAACTTGAACAAGTAATTTAAGGGAACTTTACTTCTCTTATCTTGGCAAGTGGCTTAACAATGGGGTTCAGTTTCTTTAAGTGTAGTAGAAGTAAATGGGAATACACATATATATGTATATATTGAAGAGTTAGGAAAACAATTAGATAAAACTCATTGTAGTATTCCTGGTTTATGATAAGAATTCAACTAAAATAAAAAAGTATAATTATAACTAATATAGTGACAACAAGGAACAGAGGAGATGGTTCAGTCAGTAAAATACATGTAGTTAAAACATGAGGACCTGAGTTTAATTCTCAGCACCCATGCAACAGAGCTGAACTTGGCAAAGTAATCCTGTAATTTCAGCTCTCAGGATGAGGTAGTGTGGAGAAAAGAGGATTTCTGGGGCTTGCTCTCACTGGCTAAACATCAAACTCTAGATTCACTGAGAGACCACATCTCAAAACATGTGATAAAGGGTGATTAAGGAAGACACTTTACATTGCCTGTGGCTTCCACATATATGCCTACATATATGTACACACACACCTGTATGCATACACACACACACACACACACACACACACACACACACACACACACACACACAAAATGGAGACAGTAAATTTTGACTCATGATTTTTTGAATTAAGAAATCTGAGGAATAAAACATATTATCAAACAAAAAACAAGAACTTGTTTTGAGCCAGAAGCTTAGTTTTAGATTCTGAAACCTAGAAAGACATCATTTGTCTTATAGAATAATTCAACTGTTCCCAGAGTAAGGACCACACAAACTGAAATAGGAATGGAAATAGGAATCTCCCTTGTGTGTCCTGAAGCCTAACTTACGCCCTCCTCATTTTAACTCTCAAGGCTTGTTAAATGGGGGAAAATAAAAAAAGGCAATGCCATTGTAATACCCCAAAGGTAACGGATTTGAAAGTGCTTTAGTACTTTAACGTGAACAAATATTTTTAAGTGAAGATGGTTCAGGAACATCATCAGGAAACAAGCAGATCCAGTTTCAAGAATCAGAAAATCAATCCACTCAGTGTTCTTGGTACAATGGTCCACAAATTCTATCTGAAATTGTGATTTCCTTCTTAGAACTTTCCACTCTTGGCTTACCTGATAACTAGGGGCTACCAGGCTTAACATATTATTACAAGATGCTCAATTCCATATATTTTTTTAAAAACAACATAACATTTTTAGTTTCTCAAATATTGTATATATTTAACAAACTTTGTGATCATCTCTTTTTCTATGTTTCCCTGCATTTTTACCCATGTTTTTCTGTTAAACCTCAATTTCCTCTGATGGCTCTTTCCCACAAGCTACATTTCAAGGTTTCATCTTGAACTGTAAACACTACATGCAAGGTGTATCTACCATAATTAACTGGACCATCATACTCCTCCTTGAAGGACTGACAACTTCAGTTTTAACTCAGGTCAAGTTATATATTTTGTTGTTCAGTCTCACTATACACATTGTGGAACACCTCAAACCTGCATTTGCTAACTATCTGCTTCTCCTTCCAGATAATACTCTATAGCTCAAGAATTATTTTCAACTTGGTCTCTACTGAGTCTCCTGAAGTCAGAATATGAAAAACAAAGCCCCTGAGTAAACAGTTGTAGAATAGGCAGGAAGAATAATCGCAGTATGATTAACATAGCAACAGCTTTTTTATTTGATGGAATATATTTTTATAACGCATTTCTCAGATACTAAGAAGTACTGTCTTATTCACATACTAATGAAAATTGTTAGTAATTTTCTGTTGCGTGTTGGTCATCTATGGTTTCTAATAGAAAAAAATAACCATTTATTGAGAACCCTATGATGTCCTAGATGCTTCTAGACCTGCCAAAAATGTGTAATGTGTTCCAGAGCACCATAATAAGATAAATATGAACTTTCAGAACAATAGTTAATAATCTAGAATGTCAGCCATTTGATATTTGGCAGGGTATTGAAATTTGGACCAAATTAATTGCTAACATTTTATTAATTGCTACTAAAATTCAAGTATAAAGCTAAAGGTCATTAACTGAGTAAAGCAAGTTAGTGACAGTGTAAACCAAACCGGTGTGACAACCTGAAAGATCAGGTGCTCTGTTTTCCAATATACAGGGTTCACTTCTGTCTAGATGATGAATGTTACAATTATTAGAATCAAATAACTCACTTCCTTATTAACAAAAAATTCTATTTAGTGTCTCATTGTCTTTTATATACCCATAAAATGAAAACAGATCATCTCACCAGAAATACTGAAGTTTTCTAAATGTTGATATGTCTTTGGTTGGAAATATTTTTAAGGGATAATCCATTTTTAAGAAGTATCAAGGTCTTAGGCAGATCTTAGATATAGACTGTTTCTTTTCTGTGGATAGCTCCCATAAACAGCAGGCTAAATCATGGGTCTGTATTCTGCTTCAGTGATGGTATTTTCTATATTTGTTTTAAATGCTTGGGATATAGCCCTTTTTAGATTAATGACTCTACACATGGATTAAAAAGTGTTTTTTTATTATTTTGAGATGAAAGAGAAGATTAAAAAATATAACAATATTACTATTGTTCTCAGAATAAATCAGGTGTAGTTTTATGGTTGGAATGTCTCTTCATGTTCTGCTCATAACCTCTGATAAAAGGATGAGTGTCGCCGGGCGTTGGTGGCGCACGCCTTTAATCCCAGCACTCGGGAGGCAGAGACAGGTGGATCTCTGTGACTTCGAGGCCCGCCTGGGTTACCAAGTGAGCTCCAGGAAAGGTGCAAAGCTACACAGAGAAACCCTGTCTCGAAAAACCAAAAAAAAAAAAAAAAACCAAAAAAAAAACCCGGATGAGTGTCATGGAGTCTTTTCTCTCTTTCTGTCTCTCTCCTTCCCTCTCTCACTCACACACTGACTCACTCACTCATTTTCTCTCCCTGCCTCCATCCCTGTACCTCTCTTTCCTTCTCTCCCTCTCTCAATAATTCATTGTTGCCCTTTCTTGTTTTTCTGTCATTCTATCACAGATAAAAAACATTTCCCAAGATGCAGCTTCTCGATACTAGACATTGTAGTTTGCAGAACTGTGGAGTAATTTACATATTTATTGTTGATTTTAATTCACCCACTCTATGATACTTGGTTACAACAATCTGAAACAGAGTAAGACAGGAAACTGGCATGGGGAAGGTAAGGCTGTTGCTACAACAAGCACCTGAGAATGTGGAAACAGCCTTGGAACTGGGCAGAGACGGGCACAGTTTACAGAAGGCTAGAGAAAGTATGCATTGCTGAGAAGAGCACTTAGGGCCACTGTAAGGGGTAGGGGAATAGGGGCTGGAGATCACATCTCCGTCTTCCTAGACTCTAGAACCTAGAGCAATGACAGGGATGGAATCAGAATGTTGGTTGGAATTTGGACAGTAATTGTCATTGTGATGGGGGTCTCAGTTGGAAACAAGGAAAAGAAAATTAGAACTAGATGACATCCTCAATATACAGTTGCAGAAATCATGGCTTCACTATGCCTTTCTGCCCAACTTTATGAAGAAAGAACTCATACAGAGTGTATTAGCATAACTGACCAAAGAAATGTCTAAATAACAAAGCATTTAGGGTGTTGTTCATCTACTTTCAAGTGTATAGTGTGAGATGAAAGACAAAAGAAATAATCTAAGAACAGAATTTATAATCAAAACAGAACCAAAGAAGAATGACTTGGAAAATACATTTGGGCCATATAAAATAGAAAATGTGTTTGGGAGAGAATCTTAAGTGTGTGACCTTTGTTACTTGGCTTAAGCAGGTGAAAGACATCTACAGGGCAGTCTGGGTCCCCACAGTATTGGCTAGCTGATGGCAATCATAGGCCTTCCTGGGACCTTGTGATGCTGGGCAGATAGGTGACATTATGATGAGAAAATATATCATGGAGAAATGGGAAACAGAAGCAGAACGGTTCACGTGCTATGGAAACAGGGGTCTGGGCCATCACCTGTGGCCATGTTGGTGTCTGAGGGCCTTGGTGCAGGGGCCATGCTTATCTGAGTGGCCTGTGCCAGGGCCATGGTGACATTGGGGCCCAGGTTGCAGCCTATGGCCATGTCTGGGTCCGTGGCCCCATAGTAGCCAGGGTATGAGTTGATATCCATGACTCCTGTTACCAGCAAGGGCATTGCAGTTGCCTGGGGGTCTGGTCAGCCACCTGAGACCATAAGGGTTTCCAAGGGTCATGCTGCCACCTGGGTTATACTGATCTGGGTGGCCTGTCCTGTCATAGTGATGTCTGAGCCTGAGCTGCTGCCAAGGGCCACGTCCTTCTGCATGGGTTCATGTTCCTGCTGCAGCTGGGGTCTGTGTTGATGTCCATGGCTCATGTTACCACAGGCGGTCATAGGAACCATGCATGTTGAAATCCAAGGGCTATGCTGAGCTGGCCCCTCCCTTCACTGGTCCTGGGATAGCTGACTCTGCCCCTCACTGGATGCTGCAACAGGAGAGATGGTCCTGCCCCTCATGGGAGAACTGTCCCCTACCCCCTGCACCCATGCACTCAGGAGAGATGGCCCACCCCTCACCATAGATGTGGGAGAGCTGGCCCTGATGACATAGGCCTAGAAGAGCTTGCTCCACTCCTCTTCTGAGGGGAATAATCCAGTGACCTGCACTGACGAGCTCAATTATCACCCAGACCCACATCTTGGGCCTTATGTTGACCCACTCTAACAACTGCGCCATCTGTGGCCTGCTGTGGCCTGTTGAATGAGAGCCGCTGGATCTTCGTGACTCAGGGCGATGACAGGATATATGGAAGGAGTTTTGGTGAGGGACTGGTGATGATGATGTGTCAGAGGCCAGAGCCCTTGAACCAGTCCAATGACTCACTGCAATGAACATCTGGGGGTGTGACTGATTGGACCAAAGGATATCCTGCAAGACACACTGCAGCTCCCAATGCCACTAGGAGGAGTGAAGAAGTGTTGGAGAGATGGGAAGGAGGGAGGATAGAGTTGGTTTTTGTTTGTTTGGTTTTGTTAATTAATTTTGGGGGTTTCTTTTCAGGGGATGCTATATAGTTGAAGGATGGATATGGAGGGACTGGGAAGTAAGCAAGATTGGGGTTCATGATGTGAAATTCCCAAAGAATCAATATAGAATTATATTTATATATATAACATAATCTATACATATAATGTATATACATATAAGAAAAAATTAAAGAAACCTTTCTTAAAGAGATTCATGTAGACAGACAGAAGCCAGGTGCTATTCACAAAGACAGTGGAAGACAGAAGTCATGACAATCCCACTGATCCTGCCTCATCAAGGAACTAGAACTCTAGGAGGACATAATGGTTTGTGGGATATCTTGCAGTTGCCTCCTTAGGTTTGCTGCTGGTGCAACCTGGGATCTTTGCTCCCCAGATTCTAACACAGAAATCCTTTTCTGCCTCAAATATGCCTCAAGAAGGCATGTCAGATCAGGTTTCTATTGTCTCACAGACTAGGCCACATGCCACTCACCATCTTTATCCTCCAACTTGTTATGAGAAGCTAACAGGGAATGCCTGCTTTGATTCTGAAGTTACAAATAACTTAGCCTATTCCATTCCCCCTTGCCAGATAGGAATTCAAGGAACCTCTCATAGGTCCTTGAGAGCATGAGCACAAGATGAAGGATACTTACTGAGCAAGCCTACTGTTGTATTCATTGTGTAGCATCTTTGTCTTCCCTTGAAAATTCTTAATATTCAGAACTCCTATTTGTCTGGGGGAACTGAAGTCCCTTTTTTTTTTCAGACCCATGTCTTGTTGTCTATAGCATCAATAACTCTTCAAATAAATCTTTTACTATGTACAGACAATTTGGCTTGAACCTCCACATTCTCTCCAAATTTGAACCTGCAGAAGGACTGCAGAGATAGAGTGGGTAAAGCAAGATCTTGATTTGAGTGAGAGACCCTGCTTCAATAAGGTAGAGAACAGTAGAAGAAGACACCTGATACCAAACTCTGGTCTCCACACCAGCATGCAAATGTGTACATCTAACCTTTCCAACCCACACATGATGATTCATGCATACACTCAGATCAATCCAACGGAAACTCGGGTGACCTGGCCTACCACTTCCAAGGGCACAAACAGTAAGCTTATTGTATTTGTACGGTGCTGACATAGTAGGTGGGCGGAATGTAAGAGCTGTGAGAACTAGGGCCCCTTCACCTGAACTTCAGAGGTCTCATGAGTTACCCAGAAGTCTCAGCACAGACTTGTCATGAAAAAAATCCTGCAGAAACCTCCTTAACTCATCATGAATGAGAAGCTTCATCTGAGCAATTTCCAGCCCAGTCATAAGAATGAGACCCCTGCCGGGTTCCCTTTACAGCAATACCTAGAGGAGCTGTGAGAATGGGGCTGCCTGAGAGATACCAGAGCAGCAGAACCACCAGTTTATAGCTAGGAGAGCTGTCCACAGTTCTCTAAACAGCGAGAACCATGACACCAGGGCTTTAAAGTACTCAAATCCCCCAGTGTCCCCAAGAAATTGGAGGCTGAGGACAGTATTTTCTTTGTTGGGTTTTGGACTTACTTGGGGCCTCTTTTCCTGTTGCCCATATCTCCCCTTTAAAATGGGAATGTCTACCTAATGCCCATTGAACCTCTGTATTTCAGCAGCTTGTTTTTATTTCATAGGCTCGCTTCTGGAGGGAATTTGCTTCAGGATGAATCATGATGGGAGTCTCGCTCATGTCTAATTTAGAGGAGAATTTGGATTTGCACTTTTCAGTTGCTGCTGGAGTATCTAAGGCACTTGGGTGCTTTTGAGGTAGAATGAATGGATTTTATATGTGAGAAAGATGTATTTTGGAGGGGAAAGGGCAGAATATTATGGTTTGAATGAGTCCTCCAAGGCTCATTGGGATGGCCTGAATCTGAAATGTGTCGCACAGACTCATGCTTGCAACACTTGTTTCTCAGCAGTTGGAGATGTTTTGGAGGTCTTTGGAGCCTTTGGGAGGGGAGCAGGGGATCTAATTAGTGGAAAGAGATCACTGCAAGAGGTCATTTGAACATTAAGCATAGCCTCCATTTCTACTATATCTTTGCTACTTGCTCAGCTGATTTGTGTAGTGTCTGCCAGATGGGCTGACTATAATAAACTCTGCAATGTGTTATCTGCCACGAGGGACTAAAATCCCTCAGAAACCATGAGCCAAAGCAAATATTTTCAACTTATATTATCTTTCAGATACTTGGATCAGAAAAGAAAATAAAAAGATCATTATATTCCTACTGAAACTTAACTGTTATTGAAATGAGCTAAGAGGAGGTCATTGGGTGGTGAGGAGGACTTTGGCCTTTTATCCTTGTGACTGCATTGATGTCATTATCATTAGAGTGATTTGGATGTTAGGGAAGTGGATTTCCTCTCACAGTGAATTGACCTGATTTCCATGTGTTGTGCATATGCCAGTTTGAGTCTTCACCATAATCTGATGCATCATGGAGATGCTCCCCACTTACCTGAGGACTTCTCCACCTCTAGAACTCTGATCTATTTATTTTCTGTCAACATTACCCAATCGTATGGATTCAGTTGATGAGTAGCATGAGGTGAACTGAGTCAGTCATTCAGAGTTCCAAAAGCAAGGCTGTATTTCTACTCTTATTTTTTGCAGAAGTGTAATATATTCACATAAAAAATATACACATTATAAGTACACAACTTAAGGGACTGATTGCAGTTGACCACACTAATCATATTTTTGAAAAAAAAAAGGAAAGAGAAAGGAAAAGAGTATTTCCAGCCTCACAAAAGCTTCACTTAGCTTCTAAATCATTGTCTCCATCATACTCACTAAAATGTGCTCCCTTCTTCCAACAGTGAAGGAAATAGTCATATAAAGTCGTTAGCTTTATGTGGATAAAAACGTGCAGATGAGACCTTTGTGTTTTGATTTATAAATGCCCATAGTCTTCCTTAAACTCTGTAAGGCTAAAAGTGTATTTACCTTTCCAATCTCTCTGCTGTCAAGTTTGATTCTATCTTGGCTGATGCTTCAGGATCAAGTTCCATCCTTTTTATTTTGTTTTCCTTTCCATGATCTTGGTGTACACATATTCATTGTCTTGGAATCTGGATAGTTCTTTCAAACTAGTATCATATTTTGATCACATTCCCTAGTTGACTTCAATGGCAACACTGACCTTCAACCAGCAAACTGACCCAAGCGAAAGTCAATTCTAGTCAGTTTTATGCTCCTGGATCATCTTCCAATTTGTTAGCCAGCTTTATGGTGTGGAAGTTTAGTTTTCTTGAATTGACGTTGATTCATCATCCAGCGGAAGCTGTGTCTCCCTCTCAGGCAACCACCTACATAGAGTCTTATCTCCCACATGACAAAAACTACTCCCTACTACAAAAAGATTTCTCCTTAGTATCAGTCTTGAATCCAAATATAGTCTGTATTCTTAAATAACATGTTGTACTTTATTCAGATACTCAACACCATCATAACCCAGTTTGGAACAGAAAAGGGAGAAAACAACTAGTCTTATATGCAAGAGTAAGAAAGAGGAACATCCTTTTGTTATTTTCCACACTCCAAACAAGTAAAATGTGTAGGTTTGCTGGGTCTTTTAGTACTTCAAGTATTAAGTAGCATGTATCTCCAAAATATTTTCTCTGAATCAAAATGATATATCCTATGTTAAGTAAACACTATTTGCTCTTACTTGGGCTCTGGTTCTGACTTTCATGAAGAGCTCAAGCCTCATGGTTCTCTTTGGAATTACTACATTTTTCCTTCTCTGCCTAAGACTTGATAGTGACCCCAGGAAGCCATCCATTCTTTCATTCTTCATGTTTGTTTTTCTTGATTTAGGAGTACAGCTCCATTGCACTGTTCTGGTTTAGTTTCTCTCTAGTGCAAACAGTTTGTGTACTTGTGTATATTCCAATTCTACCATCTTAGTACAAACTTTGGCTTTACTTCTTACATTGTTATTTTAGTCTTTATCAGTCAAATATAAAACTTTTTCATTTCAGTGTTGATTTGGTAATGACCATCTTTCTACTCTACATTGCTCAACAGCCCATCACCTCTCACTTCCAGATCTTGTGGATTATCTCTTGTTACTTTCTCCCCTGCTCCCCCGTAGGATTATTCAAATCTGACTGAACCCACCATTTGTCTCACCTCAGTTTCTTTCTTTTTTTTCTATTTTTTAAAATTTTTTTTATTCATTTTGAGTACCAACCACAGTTCTCCCTCCCATCCCCCCTCCTGCTCCCACCTTGCCCCCCTCCCAAACAACACCCCCATCCTCTCCTCCAAAAGGGTAATGTGGTGGTATTGTGTTCCCCAAAATATTGTGTACCTTAATAAACTTATCTGGGGTCAGAGACAGAACAGCCACAATATTAAACATGAGGATAGGCAGTGGTAGCATACACCTTTAATCCTAGCATTCCAGAGACAGAAATCCCTCTGGATCTCTGTGAGTTCAAGGCCACATTGGAAACGGCCAGGCATGGTGACCCACGCCTTTAATCCCAGAAAGCGAGCCTTAATCCCAGGGAGTGGTGGTAGAAAGCGGAAAGGTATATAAGGCGTGAGGACCAGAAACTAGAGGCATTTGCCCTGAAGAGGCATTTGCCCTGGAGAGGCATTTGGTCTGGAGAAGCATTGGGCTAGTTAAGCATTCAGGCTTCTAGCAGCAGTTCAGCTGAAAGTCGTTCGGATATGAGGACACAGAGGCTTCCAGTCTGAGGAAACAAGACCAGCTGAGAAGTTGGCCAGGTGAGATTAGCTGTGACTCATTCTGTCTCTCTGACCTTCCAGTGTTCGCCCCAATACCTGGCTCAGATTTGATTTTATTAATAAGAACTTTTAAGACTCCTGTTACAGGGTAAGGCCTCCCATGGGGAGTCAATGAATCCTGGTATATTCAGTTGAGCCAGGACCAAACCCCTCCCCGCTGCATCAAGGCTGAGCAAGGCATACTACCCTAGGGAATAGGCTCCAAAAAGCCAGTTCATGCACCAGGGATCGATCCTGGTCCACTGCCGGGGTCCCTCAAACAAAGCAAGCTACACAATTGTCTCCCATATGAAGAGGGCCTAGTTCGGTCCCATGCAGGCTCCACAGCTGTTGGTATAGAGTTCGTGAGTTCCCACAAACTTGGTTCAGTTATCTCTGTAGATTTGCCCATTATGATCTTGACCCCTCCTTGCTCATATAATTTGTCCTCCTTCTTAGACTGGACTCCTGGAGCTCAGTCTGGTGCTTGGCTGTGGCTGTGGATCTCTGCATCTGCTTCCATCAGTTACTGGATGAAGGCTGTATGATGACAGTTAGGGTATTCACCAATCTGATTGCAGGGGAAAGCCAATTCAGGCACCCTCTTCACTATTGCTAGTATTCTTAGCTGGGTTCATCCCAAGGGATGCTCAATAAAACCATAAGGATACTTGTTCAGCTATGTTCATAACTGCATTATTTGTAATAGCCAGAATGTGGAAACAACCTAGATGCCCCTCAGCTGAAGAATGGATAAAGAAAATGTGGTACATTTACACAATGGAGTATTACTTAGCCATAAAAAAACCAATGACATCATGAAATTTGCAGGCAAATGGATGGAACTAGAAAATATCATCCTGAGTGAGGTAACCCAGACTCAGAAGGACAAACATGGTATGTATTCACTCATAAGTGAATACTAGATGTAAAGCAAAGGATAACCAGACTACATCCCACAGCTCCAGAGTAGTTGTATAACAAGGAGGATCCTTAGAGGGACACATGGATAGCTCTGGGAAGGGGAAATAGGTGAGATCTCCTGGGTAAAATAGGGGTAGGGAGGAAGTAGAGGGGAGGGAATGGAGGACAAGAACATGAGGGAACAGGATGGTTGAGCAGGGGGAGGGACAAAGTGGGAGAGCAATGAAAGCAATATCTTGATAGAGGGAGCCATTATGGGGTTAGGGAGAAACCAGGCGCTAGGGCATTTCCCAGGAATCCACAAGCCATTTCTTAGTACATAGTTCAGATAGCAATCACTTATGTAATTTTGTCAATGTTTCACAATTGGTGAATAAGGAAATTGGAAATTATTAATGTTGAGCTGTTATTGAAACGTAATTCTACTATCCAATCAAATCCCATTTACCTTAGCTTAAATTCTTAAAATACATTTATAGGAGATTGCGGTAAATGCTTATTGCTCCTTGGGCAATGACACCCAACTCTCATACTCAACTGTATTTCCAATTCATTTCTCCTATCAGGCAACTTTTCCATAGACTGAAAATCAAATACTCTCCTGTCAGCAGGTAAGTCCAAAAACTCTGAATTTACAATTAGTGTAGTCAAATTGGGTTCTGTCTACAGACTTCAAATGTTGTTCAGAGAGACTGGAGAGAAAATAAAATAGAACTTAGGAGCTCCAGTTACAGCATCTGCTTAAGATGATCAACATCTTCAGTAGCTCAGAGGCTCCAGACAATCCCAGCTACCTGATTTGAAGAGTTTACAGAGGTCATCTTGAATTTCTATCAGAAACAAATGTAAAGTTCCAGAATGGAATAGATGATTGATTTGAATTTGATTTTGTATCCAACCTGCTCCAAGCAACTTTAGCAATGTCTAGTATAAACAACATTCTCCTGGAATCCTGGATTAAGTAGGCTCTTCTAGAAGAAAATGATTATACACAGAAAAATGAAGCTAGAAATAATCAAAACAATACTGTGTCTTGTGTATTCTAAATCTGAGGTCTTCTGTTCTAGCCTTTATTCCTTAGTTCAGTCTGTAGACATTATACATGCTTTTCCACTTCTGCTAGTTTTATTATTTCAATCACCTGCATTAAAAATGTTAACCATTTCCAAAATACCCCTTCACATGTTATCCATACTTGCTATACAATCTAGTTGGAAAATGATCACTTTTTAGAAAATGGGATACATTTTACAGTGGAAATCTCTTTCTCATGGCATTTAAAAATTACTTCTGAAAGCTACATGCAGTTGGGACCATTTTCCAATTTTGCTTGTGAATACAACATTCCTTCTCTTTCATATTTAGACATACATGTTGCTTAATTTGATAGTTATAATTTGATGGTTGTAATTACTACCACATAATATTTGTAGGAAAATAATAGGAACCACTGTTATATTTCCATGCATTGTGCACTGGTCATGTTCATTTCCCCACACCCTAACCCTCTTCATATTTCCTAACATCCATCTAATTTGACGTTTTGTGAGTACAGTAGTCTTAGGTAAGGTCTTTTTTATGGTCTATGAAGAAATGTGTTTGATTTTATTGTCAATAAATATCATTCTTCTGAAAATGAGCTTTACATTAGATAGTGAGAGAATTTGTACTGGACTTTTAGCATTGTTTAATATTATAATACATGAGAAAATAAACAGTGAGAACTTATTATTGTTGACTTTAAGAAAAGAAAAAATAGTTGTGATTATATAGTACCCAGGATTGAGAATCTATACTAAAGAACTGTTATCTGGGCCTAAACTTAATAATGATTTGCTTTCATCATCAAGAGCACTCTACTCATTAACCTATGAAGTGATTCACACAGCAGATCCTGTTCTTGACACTTTTCACATTCAAAAGGAAGATCAGGAAAGACATATAACTTATAAGCAAGAAGAATTTATCTGAATCAGCTAGATATTTGTATATTTTCTGATACACTGAATTACTGAAACCTGGGACATATAGAATATCCTTTATGTGATATAACAAAGTAACAACGTCTGAGGCTTGGAGGGGGGGAATCTTTAAATAAAATGGCAGACTAGTATGTAAAACTAGATACAAACAAAAAAAATCTGATGACTTAAGCATCAGTGTGATGATTAATTAATTCCTCACACAAGAGCCAAACAACGACACATAATATATGAAAATAGCCACAATTTTAATAGCATTCCACAGACCAAGGGTGCATTGCCTGACCAACTTTGACTGCATAGTTAATGCTGATTTAAATTCTCTAATCTTCGAAACAAAACTGTCACTTGCCTTCAGACAGAGGACACTTGTGACCTACCATGGTCATTTAACCCCTCACTGTTTTCCTCGTCTTGAAAGTGATAATGCCATAATCAACACGACTCTCGTGGGAAACCATGGATGTTTTCTTCATTGCTTTTAAAGGTATTTTATGTAAAGCAGTGTGAGTGCTTCCAAGCATGCTGTGGTGTAATGAGAATTTTTTATTAGAAGTCATGGTGAGAGGCTAGTTAGCTGACTCCAAGCATAGTGTATAAAGGAGTCAAATTATGTGCTGTGGCCCCATTTAAGTTGACACATAAAATTTCTATATATAGACCTGATATGCAGACTTAGAAAGTTTCATAAAGGTGATTGCAAAATGGTCAAAAGGAGTGAGAATTGGCATGCATTTTTGATGACTACAATAAAACTATCTTTGAATCCCTTTCCCTCCTGTCTTTCTTAGGTTTTCTTTATTGTATTTCAGAGATATGATTCAAAACATTCAGATTTTACATGTCAAATAATAAAAATCTTTTTAAAAGATGACAAGAATACATGAAGGTGTGAGAGGTATGAAGAGGAGTGTAGGGAAGATTTTGTGGTTTTTTTATTGAGAAGTTGGTGAGAGCAAGAGGGGATAGACATGCTCTTAATATAATATATTCATACAAAAGTTATAAAATTATATTAAAAATACATTTGTCTAAGAATTCTTTCCTCTGAGAGTTTCAAGTTCTTTATAATACAACCTCAAAACAAGTAGGTTCCTGGTAGGATATCCATCAAAAGTACATGATATGCATACTTAAACATAAATTTTCAGTAAGAAAAATAATAACATTAACAGATAACATCTATGAAGGAAAAAAAACGAACTACTTTCACCTGCAGAACTGTTGTGATCTAAATTCTGGGGAATATACCAGAATCAATAAATCTGATACCAGAACTGGTCCAGTTTGTAATGGGAGCAGTGCAGGACAATTGTCAATAGTCATTTTGTGGTCTGAGGCCTCAGGTGAACTTTGAGTTTTATGTATTTGGCATGTTACCAAAGCTTCAACATACTAATTATCTATTTAGCAATGGCACTGGAGACACATATTGTCTTAGATAGTTGAGCATTTTTCCAGTTTTCTTCAAATAGTAACTTCTTGAGTTACTTTTAAGAGCTATTTGACGCATTTTGTTCAGATAGTACCAAACCTGCTCTAGGAATTCGGAATCAGACTCATGGCTTAGGCACAGTCAATAGCAACATGAACGAGCATTTAGGCTTCATTGGAATTACTGAAAAACCTTCTAGGATGGCAACCTGAAGTGATGGCTGAATATATTTTAGATAATTTGCTTCCAAATTAAAGCACAATGAAAATAATTAAAATAAATTCCTTGGTAAACAGAAAATCTACCTGTTTTATGAAAACATAAAATCTGTCCAGTAATATCAATGAGTGAATGGCAGGGTTCTTAAACATGTGTGGACTCCCAAAAGAAGTTCTTTTATTTTCTTAAATGTCTGTTTTATAAATAAATAAAAACAAATATAATATAAAAGGCAACTCATCTCAATATCCTGACCCTGAACGCCATCAGGGATTTCCTGGGAACTCACAGGCCAATCTGGTAGGATAACTGAGGATCTTCACCTCTCCCTCCTCTCTTCCAAATCCATTCCCCAGTCCCATTCCCAGCTCCGTAGAACACCAGCTGCCAAGACAATCCGTCTCTACTAAAGATCAGCCACCCTAGCAAAGTAGGCACTAAGAATTTCAAAGACCTTAAAATGGACTTTATGATTAGATAGAAGCTCTTAAGTGAAAATTAATAAATCCCTTAATCTATGGAATCACAACCAAACAGTAGAAGGAAATGAACAAAATCGCCAATACCTGAAAGTGGAAAATGAATCAATAAGAAAACCTAAGCTAAGAGAAATCTGGAAACAAAAGATTTAGGAATTCAAGCATGAACCTCAGAAGCAAGCCTCACAAACAGAATATAAGAGATGGAAGAGAGAATCTCAGGCATTGAAGGCATGGTAGAAGAAATGGATACCTTGGACAAATAAATTGTTAAATCTAAAATAATACTCCTAACACAAAAGATCCAGGAAATTAAGGATACTATAAAAAGATCAAATCTAAGAATAAGAGGAATAGAGAAAGGAGAAGAATGCCACATAAAAAGTCATAAAAAATACTTCCAACAAATCATAGAAGAAAATTTCCTAGCCCAAGAAAGTGGTTGCCTATCAAACTACAAGAAGCACACAGAACACCTAGTAGACTATACCAGAAAAGAAGTCTTCTCCATATATAATCTTCAAAACACTAAATATGCAAAAGAAAGGGAGAATATTAAAAGCTACAAAGGAAAAGACCAAGTAACATATAAGGCAGACCGATCAGAATAACATGTGACTTTGGCCTGCACAGATTGCGCTACACATCTAAAAGACCATAGATGCCAGACCAAACTATTATACCCAGCATCTATTCATAATAGATGTGAAAAAAAGATATTCCTAGATAAAAACAAATTTAAACAATATCTATCTACAGAAGGGGCTAGCAAAACACTTCCAACCTAAAGAATTTAATCACATCCAGGAAAACACTGGGGATAAATAATATCAGACCAGAAAATCACCCCTCCCACACACCACTACCGCGCAACAACAACAACAACAACAAAATAACAAGAATCAATAAACACTGCTCATTGATATTTCTCAATTTCCCAATGGTCTCAATTTCCCAATAAAAAGACAAAGAGTAAGAGAATGGATGCAAAAATGGGATCCAGTCTTCTGTTACATCCAAGAAACATACCCCAAATATCAAATGGACCTAACAAACATTTGCAGAACATTTCACCTACACACAAAAGAATATACCCTATTCTCAGCACCTTATAGAATATTCTGCAAAACTGACTGCATACTCAGACAAAGCAAGGAAACAAATACAAGAAAATTGAAATAAAATCCTATATTCTATCTGACCACCACATATTAAAACTGGCTATCAACAACAACAAAAACAACAGAAAGTGCAAACTAAATGAAACTGCACAACTAACTACAGAATGAAAAATGGATCAAGACAAAAATTAAGAAATAAACAACTTTCCATAATTGATGGAAAATGAATGCACAAAACTTTCAAACTTATGGAACACAATAAGGTGGTTCTCAGAGGCAAGTTCATAGCACTGAATTCCTATATAAAAAGTGGTGATATCTCATACTAGTATCTTATCACACACTTGAATGGTGTAAAAAACAAGAAGAAATCACACCCAAAGGGTGCAGAAAGCAAAAAATAATCAACTCAGAGCTGCAATCAATAAAATGCAATCAAACAAACAGAAAAAAAAACATAAATAATCAAAGAAACAGAGTTTCTTTGAGAAAATCAATAAGGTTGATAAACCCTTATCAGTATTAACTAAAGAACAGAGAAAGATATCTAAATTAACAAAATTATAGATTAAAAGAGGAAATCCAGAGAATCATAAGGATATACTTTAAAATCCCATGCCAGAGACAGGGGTAGTTCAACATACATAAATTGATAAATGTAATTCACCATATAAATAAATTGAAAGAAAAATCCACATGATCATTTTATTAGATATAGAAATGGCCTTTGACACACTCCAAAATCCCTTCATGATGAAAGGTATGGAGAGATAAGGGATACAGGAACATATGTCAACAAAATGAAGGCAGTTTACAGCAAGCCCATAGCCAATATCAACCTAAATGGAGAGAAACTCAAAGTAATTCCACTCAAATGAGGAGTAAGTCAAGATTGCCCAACATCTCAGTACATATTCAATATATTTCTTGTATTATCACTATACAATTGAACATATTACAATATATTGCTAGAGTAATAAGTCAACTGAAGGAGATCAAAGGGATATGGTTTGGAAAGGAAGAAGTCAGAGTATCTATATTTCCAGATGATATGACAATATACATATTCGACCCAAAAAATCCCACTGGGAAACTACTACAGTTAATAAAAAACCTTTGAAAATGTAGTTGGATACAAAATTAACTCACAAAAACCGGGAGATACACAAATAACAAATAAACTGGAAAAAAAAAACAGCGAAACAAGGGTTTTTTTACAAAGCATCAAATGATATACAAATATTGAGGTATCTCTAACCAAGCAAGTGAAAAACTTGTATGATAAAAACTTCAAGTCATTAAAGAAATTGAAGAAGATATCAGATAATGGAAAAATCTCCCTGGCTTATGGATCAGTAGGATTAATGTACTAGCCATGACCATCCTACCAATAGCAAAGCCCAAATTCAATGAAATCCTCATTAAAACTTCAACACAATCCTTCACAGATATTGAAAGGATGATTTTCAGGATCATATGAAAACATAAAAGAAACCAAGATAGCTAAAACAATTCTGAACAATAAAAGCATAGCTGGAGGTATCGCCATCCCCGATTTCAAGTTGCACTACAAAGTTGTGGTAATAAAAATGCATGTTATTGGCATTAAAAACAGACATATTGATCAATGGACTAGAATTGAAGACCCAGATATAAATTTGTACAACCATGAACAACTATTTTTTTTATGAAGAAGCCAGAAATACATACTGGAATGAACTGAGTTGTTATTTAAAGGGGTCTCATGGAAATCCTAAACATGAAAGTTGTTGACAATAGGTTGCTCTCCACAACCTGATGGTAAAGCTTTATTGCTGAAAACAACAGTTTCACAACTCATTAAAATGGAGAAGTCAAGCTGGTGCCTGCATAGAGCCTTCACCTTTAGTGCTAGCTTCTTTGGTATAGGATGATACTCTGCAAGCCCCCTAAGGAGAAATGAAAACACCAACCCAACCACAAAATCCTGAATCTACAATGCTGTCCTGCCTACAATATATGCTAGTCAATGGTGGCACAAAACTTGTGGGAATAGCAAATAAATATCTTATTTTACTTAAGACCCACTCCATGAGAAGGAACCCATATCTGAAGCAGATTGGATGACCAAGAACCTGATATTAGATAGCCCAGAGACTGAGGGTAAAACCAAATACTGCTTTCTAGTTAAAGAATGCTGCAGTAAAATGATTTCTAATGACATTTTGCGATGCTCATAAATCAGTTCCTTGCTCAGCCATCATCAGAGAAACTTCTTCCTGCATCAAATGGGAACAAATACAGAGATCCACAGCTAGATAATGTCAGAGATTGAGAGACCCTTTGAAAAGTCAGCCCTAAATGTGATGTATCCATCAAATCCCTCCCCTCTGGACTCAGGGAACCCTGCTGAAGATGAGGCAGAAAGAGTCTAAGAGACAGAGAAGATGAAGGACACCAAGGAAACAATGACAGGATTGATGCACATATGAATTCACAGGAACCGAGCCATCATGCAAAGGGTCATGCATAGGTCTGTATCAGATGGGATCCTAGAGCTGAAAAAATTTGGACACCCCCACCACCTATCCAGAATCTATCTCCAATTTATAACTATTTGCAAAGGAAAATTTAGTTTTCTCCAAGGGAGGCTCACTGGTGATATAAACTACTCTTAAGGGTAGATGGCCAACAGAAAGCAAAATCAATGACATCTTTGGAGGTTTCTTGTCTCATAATGTCATATTGGAACTTTTAAGTATATAGCTTTTATTTTTATTCTATTTTGAAATGGGTGTTACAGACTTGGAAGCACATGCCTTTAATTCCAGCTCTCATGAGGCAGAGGCAGGAATATCTCTGAGTTCAAGGTCAGCCTGGTCTACATAGTGAGGTCCAAGCCAACCAGGGCTATATAGTGAGACCTTATCGCAAAAACAAACATGAACAGCCCTCACAAATGGGATAAGAATCACTTACCTGGAATGTCAGGGATAAATCAAGGAATCCATGTTGGTCAAGGGTGCTTGTGAGTACAATTTGGGTCATGATATACTCTTTACATAAAAAGAATTGCCTTAGCAAGCTAAATATATGTAGTTAATAATAAGAAATATGCATATATAAATGGAAGCTAGTGATACCTCAAAAGATACTAATTTTTTCCTTTGTGTTGTGAAGTGTACTCAATAATGCACAATAAAATTAAAATTCGATCTTGTTCCAAATTTGTGTATATAAAATATTTTCCACAGTGGCTGGCAAGTATGTACTCAGTAAGATTTGTTTGTGTGGAATCTATCTGGGTTCCCATAAAATGGTGCCTGAACCTCGCTGACACTACATCTCTAAAGATCGAGGGTGGCAGCCATGACAACCTGCAATAGAATATTTTCCTTGTAATAACAAGTATCTTTGGGAAATAGGACAGATGATGTTCATCCTGATCTGCTGGCGGGTTTCTGAGCTGTATTTACAGAACACAGCCTCTGAATATGGGATAGGTACTCTTGATAGGTACCACCCATGTGCCTAGATAAGACTAGAATCTCCTTAATAATGTCAATGGAGCAGCAGAATTCAGTTCATAAAGGAAGGAGTATATTTATGCATCATTTAGCAGGTTCCCCATGAATAATGCATAGGAATTTTGAATAACACAACATCTTGAAGATTTGTGAGTCACGTCAGGTTAAAAGCTTTCATCAATATCTTTAGAAGGAGGAACCAAAATATATATCATTTCCTTCAGTTCAGCCATTGTTCATTTTTCTTAAGATTCCTCATTTCCAGAAATGTCTTTATTTAAAGTACCTTCCATTTTAATATATGTAGACGTGAGTCAGAAGGGAGAGTCGTTACTGTATCTTTTCAGCTAACATTTTGCTTCCCAGAGTGACCACACCTGGATAAGCAGCCCACCTTGCCGAAGTGAGTGGAGCATGCCCAGACAGCTGCATCTCTTGCACCTGTGTAGACACCTGTACGTAGAAACCATATGGGCTTCTCAGTACCTATCCCAGCATTGCTGAGCAGTGATTCTTAACATGGAGGATTCAACTTCACAAATGGCATCTTTGAGGATCTTATAATAGAGCTGTTAACATATTAACAATCTGTTAGCAGTCTGGACTGTCATGAGCAAGAACCCACGCACAATATGAACCACCGTTTATTTTTGCTCACACCAAGAAAAGACAACATTTATTTTAATAAACTAAGACACACTGGGAAAAAATAGGTCTAGATGTACAGAATGGGTCACTGAGAGACAGCAAAATGTTGCCTCTTAAAAAGGACACGGGGCAGTTTGTGAAATTTCAAATTGTTTTTAACTTTTACAATTATAGGCACACTGTTTTCTTGGTCACTCTGGGAGGAAATCCCAATTACTGAGCTAATTCGCTTTTTGTTTGTTTAAGCAGTGATTGGTTGATGCTATTATTTACAATCCACAGGGATAGTTTTCCAGAGAGATACTCAGTTGGAAGTATGCTGCTGCATTGCTCTTACTCACTGCTAAACACTGAATAATTTGTACTTCCTTGTGGGATGGAAAGCTGCAGCTCTGCATATCATGATTCTAGAAAGGCTTTTTAAATGGGAAATTGCTTAAAGTGAGTGAAGAAATCTAAGAGTAAAATTTCAGCAATTCTTACATCAAATAAGTGTCATTTCTAGTCCATTGGCAGTTGGCATTGTAAAGGCACAAAGTCCATAATCTTATTACGAACACTGCATAGTCATCTAAGGGAGTGACATTAGACTTAATATTTAAAGATATTTGTGTTTGTCTTTCAGTTAGATGAGACAAATATAATCATTTGAAAATGAGAGAAAGAAGGGCTTTAGCACCGTTTGTGTTTGGGTGAGGATTGTTTATTAGGAATGGTTTCTCCAAACCATGATGATGTAATTTCTACAAAGGAAGAGTCATCATAGGTGTGAAGAGATTTCATGCAAGATAGCTCTTTCAGGAGCAAGAGTCCTCATTTGTACATCAGTCTATTGTGCAACACGAAGACCACAGAAGAAAGTTTACACATAATGGGTCCCTATTCTGATTTATTTTTATTTTGTCTCATAAATCATCAGCTCATTTATTTATGACTCTTTCTTCAGTAAACCTTTGTTTCCTCCTGAAACCCTCTTAGTCTTTTCTCATAACCATACTTGACTAGTCTTGGAATCAGCATTCTACAGAGCTGGTGTGAATCATGAAGGGATGGACAGATTGTGAGGAATTCATAAGTTATAAGGATAAGTACAGACTTTCATAGATTACAAGAACTAGAGTTTAAAAGAGTGCACGTGGTGAGACTTTTTAAATGGTTTTGCAGATTTCTGGTCCTGATCACTGTGCTTTGCAATTACGCAGTTGAAAAGGCTAGGTGGGAACTTCTGGTGAGCTGTTGCATAAAAGAAGCAAATTGACATAAGAGGCCTGAGAACACTTACCTCTTATAACAAAGTGAGGGATAAGTGACTATGAATGTATCAGTATGCCTGCTTTCAGGGAGCTTACTCTCACACACTAGTTTTTACTGAAAGATATCTGCTTCTTGAAAAAAATAAAATGATATGGCTGTAAATCTGATTCCTGTGGCACACACCAGATTAAGTGCTTGATTTTAAATAAAGCAACATGCAGAAATTTGCATTAAAGAACTTTATTTTGGCCTTCTACCAATTAATCATGAAAATAAATTGTGCTGATCAAGCGTTCTAGGTAATGTGTAGATTTTTGGATTGTACAAAGTGATTAATTTTCTGGAACTGTAGTTAATCTTCTGGAGATAAACCAAAAAAGATAACCATTTCAGTTGGCAAGGATAGATGCACATTCATCTTCGCTGTTAACACCCAATAAAAAGAAAAGAAAAGGCTTTTAGAGGCTATAGAAACCTACCCTCTTGAGTAAATGTGGCCAGTAGTCACAAGATTTTTGAAAAACCATGACAACTGGTACAAGTGAACCACTTATTATACTGCTCCCGCTCCCAACCAGCTTTCCCCAAGAAATCCTGCTCACTTAGAATTGCCATGCCTATAACAGTTTTTCTACCTCGATTATATGGACAGCTTATTTGAATACTTGAACTTTTGGAAACCACTGAGATAATTTTCTGAGCAATCATTTTACTGAAGAGCCAAAGTATGAAACTGCCTTTTAAATACATGTCTCTGTACCTGTACATTAGACTAGCCCTCCAGCCCATGGGAGAAGCTTATTTTTTGCCACAGAGTACAGTTAACATCGAGACTCATAAATTGCCAGCGACCAGAGAGTTCAGTGTCTGTGGAATGTTCAGCTCTAAATGGTACAACTGTATCACACTCCTTCACACAAGGCTCAGGGACTGTCACAGAAGACAGCAGAAAGCTTGCAGAGTCAGAAGTCAGGGAGGGCTGTTGCAAAATTGTTTTCTAGACATGACAGGGCTGTGGCACACGTGCAGTCACAGAAGCTGTGGTTGCTGGCACAGATCAAACGTAACATTCTAGGAAGGAGAGGTTAGAACACCACCCCTAGCTGAGGAACAATTGTCGGTTGATGGTGTCTCTGGGAGGGGGGCTCATTTTCTCTATGATGTGGCCTCTGATGGGTTGAACCTGCACCACTGATTGACATCATGTCCGTGCACATTTGGATAGCACTAATTTTGGCCCCAGTTGGAAAAAATGTTTACGTGTGTGTATGTGTGTGTGTGTGTGTGTGTGTGTGTGTGTGTGTGTATGTTTGTGTACATATGTATGACATGAAATCGAGGTGGGAACATTGGTGATACAGAAGGAGCTGGAGTGTCGAAGTGGAGAAAAAGATGATCAAAATACATTGTACACATGAGTGATGTTTTAAGAAACAATGCCATGTGGTGTGTGTGTGTGTGTGTGTGTGACGTTACTCTCATTTTGTGGCTTTGAGGCTGACTCCAAATCCATGCCAGGTGAGTACTCTAACCTCCTAGCATGCCCCAGCCCTGAGTGTTTCATTATTGAGTTTCCTTTATTTAAAATAGATTTTATTCCCCAATGCAGTATATTTTGATTATGGTTTCCCCACCTCCAACATCTCCCAGATCATTCCCACTTTCCCACTGACCAAAATCCATACTATTATACTTTTATTAGAATTCAAATAGGCATCTAAAATAATTTTGCTGCTTTTAATAATAGTGATAATAATAATGTAATAATAATAATAATAATAATAATATAAAAACAAACCAAACTGGACAAAACAAATAAACCCTCAAAAAGATACAAGTAAATAAATGCTTTATGAAATTTGTTTTGCTCCTTTTAATTTTTGTATTTTTTAAATTAAAACATTATTATATAATTTTCCCTTTACCCTTCCTTCCTGCAACCCCTTTCTTTCCTATACTCCTGCTTTCTCTCTATACATATAGTCAGCTAGAAAACAAATTTCTTTAGATGCTACAAAGTATTTAAAATTTGTAGTTTCAAATTCTCAAAAACAAGCTAGATGGGGTGGCTTATGCTTGTAGTCTCAGAATTTAGGAGGGTTAGAAAGAGTGTGCTTCAAGTGCTAGCTCAACCTGGTTTATAAGTTACTTCTAAACTAAACCTGGGCTACAGTGTACACCACCAACTGGTTGCCCCTTGCCAAATGGTCAGTCCTGAAAAACACATACAAATAACATTTTATGGATTAAACAGGCTATAATTTGAATATATATGTATACACATATATCATTTGTGCATTCAATAACAACTGAGACAAAATGAGGTCATGAATTTGAAAGCAAGTGGGGAAGGGTACTGAAAGGTTTTAGAGGGTGGAGAGTGAATGGAGAAACATAATTAAGATACAATATCAGTTCTATTCCCCTTTTACAGTGAGATTCATGTGTCCTCCCTGGAATCTTTCTTGTTACTTAGCTTCAAAAAATAAAAAAGATACAATCTCAAAAATAGACAACAATAAAGAAAATATAATAATGAAACTTATTATCATGAATGATTACAAAATTAATAATAAAAAAATCCAGTTTCGAGGAATACCAGAATGGAAGGAAGGAAAGAAGGAAGGAAGGGAAGAAGGAAGGAAGGAAGGAAGGAAGGAAGGAAGGAAGGAAGGAAGGAA
>CABHPQ010170920.1:37344-59095 GCA_902168405.1 Peromyscus aztecus
GAAGGAAGGAAGGAAGGAAGGAAGGAAGGAAGGAAGGAAGGAAGGAAGGAAGGAAGGAAGGAAGGAAGGACTTGATAACTCAGGAATGACTTGAATAAGTCTTCTCCCTCGCAGATGAAGTCCTCATAATCTGAGAGCTGGGACAGCTTCATTTATACTCAGCTTCTGAACTTCTCTGAGGCAAGAACCATCATGGTTCTTGGGGGTTATTCATTCCCACTTTAAGGCTTTGAGGAGAAATACCTGCTTCTACCCTGAGCAGGAAGGAGAAGGAGGTCTTATCTGGATAAGCTTGGTAGAAGGTCTTCATTTTTTGGGGGGGGTGCCTCTGAGAGACATTTTTAACTCCATAATCTGCACTTAAACTGTATCTTTATTAGCAGACACCTAGCTGCATTGGAGCACATTGGGTATGAGTCTTTTCCTATGGTTTCTGTCTACAACTTTTTTCATGAAACCTGGGGTAAATTTAGTCTGGATGTGTTTTTTGGATAACTGCACCCCAAACAGTAGTGCTGTCTTCTTTGGGAGTGGAAGGATAATCGTATGACTGTTTTACTTACCATTAAGAATTCTGCCCTTACCAATCATGTCCTGCTATAATAGTAGTCTTTCCAAATCTTTCATAAATGATTGACCTATAAAAATAATCCCATTCTTTCTGGAGATTTCCAGCTATATTCATTTTGAATGCAGTAGAGTGAGACAGATCTTTTTCCTGACTTTTTTTTAGCTAAACGATATCATAATTTTAAACTAGAGAAGTATACAAAAATAAAAGAAAAATGACCCATATTGTTATTCTGAAACTCTTATTTGGGTGAAAATAAAACGATATTTCAAGTTGATTAAAAAGCCAAATACTATGAAATGAGCATCTAGCTTTTCCACCTGCCCAAGCATCCTGTCCCCTATTCCTAGATGATCACTCCTTAATGATAATTATTTCCATGGGTTTTATATTATTTCTGTTAGAAAGTTGTATGTATATATACCTTTATTTGTATATATTCATTCTTTTAGTCTATCAATCATAAATTTATTTATTTATTTACTTATCTGGAACTTCCATTGAGGACTGGAAGATATATTAGTGAACATACCACAAGGTCTCTCTTTTCATGACACTTCGAGGTTGGTTGGAAAAGAGAAAAAAAAATGTAAATGTTCCATTGATCACTCCTGATACTGAAAGGGTCTTGGTCATGAGAAGGCTTGTCTCTTCCAGCATACTTTCTTGTAAAGAGAGGAAGGTAAGCAAGTTACACGGGGGGTAGTTGTCTAACTCAGGCCAAGAAGAATCAGCATCCCCAGCACAGCACTGCTCCATTATTTAGACCATCACTGAACTGTTGTCCAAACTTTGAAAGCCTTACAGAAGCTTACAAGCACAGCCTTTGAGTCCTAAGAAATTTCCCCCCAATTACTCCAGCTCTACCATAAATTTTGCCCTATTTGTTTTTGAATGACATAGATGGGCTACATTTTCTTTCTATTTTTTATTTCTTATTCTTTCTTGAACATTTTAGAATTTTATGAACCAGATTTATGCACCAGTCTAAATCATTCAGAACTGTCAGAGGCTCTCATACCTTGTAAATTTCATACACTGACTCCATATGTCTCAACAAAGCCGTCAAAGTCCCACACCAGTCCTGAGGTCTCTGTGGTTTTCTCTCTCCTGTAAACTGTTCTATACAACTGGAGTATCAAACACCACCTCTTATGTAGTGGATATCTGTTCTACCTGTGACCTTGAAGTACCAACCCCTAGAGATGTAGTAGATAACTGTTCTACCTATGACCTTTAAGTGCCAGCCCCTGGGGCATAGCCTCAGGGCTACCCTTAAGACTGGAGAGGCACATAGAATGCCCTTTCTTCTTTCCCTTGCAGGCTTGGATGGTATGGACTGCCTCAGGCGGTAGAACAGCGTGGGACAGTACATCAGCCTTCTAGGAACCTGCAGTGATTCTCCTATTCTGTCTAGTTAGTTTTCTTTTTCTAGTAAATTGCTTTTACCCTTTAAGCAGACTCCCATGGATATCTTGCTATATACTCTTATGTACTCCTTTCTCTCAGGTGATGCCTATTCTAATCTTGTCATCCAGTCCCATGATATTCATGGGGACCTTAACCAGAGATAACTAAGCATCATTAATGGCTCCCATGAGCCAGCCCATATGGAAATAATTTCTTTGATAAGCAGGATAATGACTTCTCAAAGGTGTTAGAGACTCAGTCCCTGTTATTTATGTGTGTTATCTTACGTAACGTAATTAAAGTTACGTCTGATATTTAATTGGTGAATCATGAGTTACTATGGGTAATTCTTTTGCAGTATCTAGGTGATACTAACATGATTAAACAGTACTTTTAATGTGGAAAAGAGATTATAAAGAAGTTTTTAGGAAGATGCAACCACGGAAGTAAAACACAGATGTAACGTTTGAAAAAACCAGGAAGGGGAAGGGGAATATTCACAAACCAAGGAGTATGAGTAACTTACTACCTCTGAAGAGAAATGCTGCCCTGCTTACACCCTGAAAATAGGCCAATGAGACCTGTGCCAAACTTTCATCTACAGAACTATGATATAATAAACTAATATTGTTTTATTGATTAAACACAGGATAATTTGTTAGACACAGAATTAAGAAACATTTGAAAGTCAAAATACATACTGTAGATTCTTTGGTATCAGAATTTTATCATAAAGCACTGTTGTTCTCACAACTTCTTGGACTAGCGTTTATAGAAGGAAGTTAGTGCTGTATGTTGGGTTTGTGAATGGGTGGATGCCTTGTTATGGGAAAGGACAAGGTAAGTTCCATGCTTTCACAGCTTTATGGAGTGAAAACGGTACACATTCAGAAGAGAAGTAAGGAATAGAGCTGACATGCACCTGAAATCCAGCAAAGAGGGAAACGAGATTGCATACATGGATAGCAAAGCAGGCACACATTTGACAATAGAACAACAGAACAAATCTGCCAGGGAAGAAAGGTGATTCAGAATCAAAGCACACGATTAAAAAAAAAAAAAAGAACATCCTTGAAATTGTAGTTCACTGCTAGAGGGGCTATGAATGTTGGTTATTCTTACTGAAGGAGAGTTCAAGATAATTGATTTTCACCTGAATATTATTAACTCTATAGTCTCTGTATTTTATGAGATTCTGTTGTTATATCTACTGTGTTAGTGGACAATTTTTTAAAGCATGGTTTTAGGGATAGGCCAGATTATTTATGAAGCATTTACATCTTATATGGGTCTGATTTCCTCATTTGTAAAATACCTATCTTATTGAGTTATCATGAAAATAAAAAATCTTAAAAGTCTGACAGCCAGTAAACATCCATAAGTGTTAACTCATAATTACAATAATAATTACCTAATATTCACAAATTTAGAAAGAGAGAAGCTATGTTTTTTTGGTCACACTCATATTCATTCATCAAATCAAAAAAATGCCCAATATTACTATAATTCAAAATTTGCTGACACTGCACTCCATCCTATTGCAGTCTTTTGGAGCAGACCATTAAATCCTACATGAAGATGTGTTAATTTTAATAGCTACAGCTGGATATTTATTAAATGAAATCTTTTCACCACAAGATCAAACATTTCAAATACATGCAGGTATTTTCTTAAATAATTAGAATATGTGTGTGCTTCAGAGCTTAAAAAGAAATACACAATATGACCAGCAAGGTAGCTCAGTGGGTAAAGGTGCCTGTTGCTGAGCCTGACAAACTGAAATTTGATTCCTGGGACCTACAAGGTGGAGGTAGTGAACCAACTCTCAAATGTTGTCCTCTAACCTCCACAGGTACATGGTAATGATAAATGTGATAAAAAAAATGTTTTTAAAAAACACAAAACATTAGCTGGGAGGTGGTGGTACTCACCTTTAATCCCAGCACTTGGGAGGCAGAGGCATGTGGATCTCTATGAGTTTAAGGCCAGATTGGTCCACAGTGCTAGTTCTAGGACAGGCTTGAGAGCTACACAGTGAAACCGTGTCTCAAAAAACACAACAAAACAAAACCATAAAACATGCTACTAGATATTCATATATACAAAATTCTGTGTTGATGAATCCACCCCCACCACATACACATACACACACACACACACACACACACACACACACACACGCACGCACGCACACATCAACCAACAGTCATTTCAAATGAGCACAGTACATGAGTCATTTTAGGTGTAGAAAAGTGATTGCTTAGTAATAAACTACGTGTAATAAGCTACAAATTTTGTGAAACAGAACAGAACAAAACCAGTTACTGTCTCACTGCCGATCCTACAATGAGAAATCACTATTGATAGAAGCTTAATGCGAAGAAAGGTATTGATGAGAACAACTGAGGTAGCTTTGGGGATCTGGGTTTCATTTTGGCTTTGAAACACCAGTGGTTAGAGAACAAGGTGGAAACTATTAACAAAAGAAGAAATGTATCAGGAAACGTCCAGAGGAAGCATGACCAAAGTTTTGAAAAACTGACAAACCCTCATCTCCATCTACCTGTGAAGAGACATAAGAAAATGTTTTCCTTCTTAGGAATTTTGTTCAAGCTCTATATCATCTCAGAAGAGGATAAAATGCATTTTTTAATCAGAGAAGCTTCTTTTTGCAATGGCCAATGGTAACTTCAGGGACTCATAGTTAGTAAAAGAAAAAAAATTACTGTTCAATGCCTAGCTATAAATGGGACATCGATAACATCCCTCCGGGGCTCAGAGAACATTACTGAATTAATGGTGGAAAGATTATAAGGGCTTCAGGAAAAGGGTTACAAAGTGGTGTAGAACACTGACTTCTAAGAATGACATGATAACACAGTTATTTGCCCTCTTGAACTCACAGCATCTCTAGTTATCTGTGCAAGATCTCTATAACTCTGGGCCTGTCAACACCTGCTCCTCCCAGAAGACTAATAAGTGGATCATAGTTAGTGAGTCAGGGAAATAAGCCACTGGTAATATGCACCTGCTTATATTTAAAAAAAAAATCCACCTACATTTTAGTAACAACCAATGAAACTCAGTGTCATCAAAACAGACAAAAATGAGGTATGAGAGTAGGAAAGAACTAGTTATGAAGAGAAGGGAGGAGGACCAAAGAGAATAATAAGTGTAGGTGATTATGATCAAAACAAATCATATATATATATATATATAATATCATATTGAAGCTCATTATTTTTATGCTTAATTAATTAACATACAGTTATAAGAACACATAAAATAATTAGAATTCAATAAGCAATGTAAAGACCCAGTAGGGTTACTCTTTTTATAAATATACACTGGCTCATTGTTTTGTTTTGATCTCTGTCTCAAAAGTACTGTATACCATGACTTGCAGTGGAAAACAAGGAATAGAAATGGATGAAGTAAGAGCTCCAGGCTAAGTCATAAGCCAACTATCCCCCTTTGTGACTACTCTGAAGCTTCCAGACCTCTGTATCAATTGGTCTTATTATACATAATTTGACTCTTGAGACAGTTTTTGCTGGAACAAGAAAATAATGAAGAACAAAATATAGTTGCTCCAGTAGCAAATTTCACTAATTAGATATATGTGGATGAATTTTAAAATTGTACTTGCTGTGCCTCAAGGAACTGATGGAGAACTTAAGTAGGTTTGATTATATGTTGTGCTGTTAAGCTATATGCTAAGAAAAAATAATAATAATATTCTGTTACTGCTGTGGTCTATGATGGATAAAATATTTCCACTCTCAGTCTTAGTCATTTCCTTATCCAATTAAATTGCTACAATATACTTATTTGTGATCCACCTTCAGTATTTTGCCATATCTGGATAACAAAAACTAGTTAATTACTCAATATTTTTATTTAGATACATTTCTTAGTGTATTCAATAAAAGTGTTTTAAAATAAAATATTTTTTCTCTAGATAGGCATTGTATACCGTATAAACATACCCAAACAAAAATATCATAATTTTTTCTGTCTAGAAAGTCTACTAGCAAATCTGTTTGCTTCATAAAGATTCTATGCCACAAGCCCTTGTTCTCTTAGTTGAGATTGTAGATGGAGGTGATATGGGACAGAGAGATTATGCGTGACAGTATCAAATAATTTATTGAGATAATGATAATATTGATAATTTTACTAGAAACCCAACTGTTGTTATCAATCAAAGAGGTGAGCTGTTAAAAATCAGAATCATGGAGGAACCTGAATCAGAAAATTATTTTAGATAATTCCTTATAGATAGTTAAACTATGTAAAATAACAAATCAAGAAGCATTGGAGATAGGGGTTCAGGTTAAACTTTGTTTAATTTTTCCAAATAAAGATATAAGGATTACAAATGATGTATGGGGGGCAACTGGGAGTAGACAGTGTCCAGGAAGCCAAGGAGAGATATTTTTCCCCAAGACTGTATGAAATGTTGAATAATCATCTTGTATACTAGGGATGCTGCATTCATGAACAGAAAAGGTAAGTCTTAATACATGAGTATATGCTCCTTGCATATACCAGAAAGAAGTGTGAGATGAACTACAGTAGTTATATCTGATGGGAATGGCAAAAGTCATAAAGCCTGCACAGCTGCTTGACAAAGATTCGGTAAAGATGAGTCACATAGTGGCCATTGTGCCACTTTTGTTTTTGATCTCCACATGTTGAATATTTTGGGAACTTTTAATACTTGTACAACTTTGGGATATTGGATTGATAGGAACTTTCTTATGAATCGTTTACGCCTTCTCCCAGGAGTACTGCTTCTAAGCTTCCTCAGGAAAGTCCTGAGCACACTACCCCTCTTGCTTTTAGGGAGACGTCCTTATCTACTTGAAGGTCTTCATCAGTCCTTGGGGATTGTGCCATACATCAAGAAGCCAGAGGTGTCTTTATGAGGCTCCGAGATACTTTTAAAACATCTGCCCCTGTAGTTACTCAAGAACAAGATAATCAAAAGAAAGTAAACTTAAAAAGGTCAACAAGATTCAGGGTGCTAGAGGAATAGGCCACAGATTAGATTACAAGCCCCTTCCTGTTATACACTCAGGAGATTACATGGCATATATAACAACAAAGTTAGGTTAGCTGAAGTAATCTATGTTGCACACAGAGACTTATATTGATGAGCAAAGTATAGTGTGGAAAGATGATAAAAATAACTTTTCTTAGAAAAGTTAGCTCAGGTAGGGCCATTGTGGTATCTTATGACCAAGGAACAAAAGAATGCCAGGACTAGACATATAAACAAATTCTATAAAGATATAAAATGTAAGCATTGTATTATGCCAGAAATTGAATAATAACTGCAGCAGCTTTGGTCTGAGGATTTATCATGGACACTTGCTACAAGCCACAGGAATATGAAATAGAGATTCAGCTGTATATTATAAAGCTAAGCATAGAAGGATCAAGAAATCCTCCTGGAGAAGCCAAATATCAAGGAATATTTGGTGTTATTCAGCTTCTAATATACCAGCTGTTTCCTGTTATGAATTTCAAGTGCGCTCATAACTTCCCCAAGAACTTTTAACAATGTATTTTACCTTAAATTCTTCTCAAGCATCCTAGGCCAAAATGGTAAACAGACCAACTGCTGTCCCCTGAATTAAGGTAAACACCCTTAGGGAGACACCATCTGTTTCCTGGGCATAGCTTTGTTTCTTGTGCAAATGAAGCTCAGACCCTCCTTTTTCTCACAGCCCAAATGGCATTCCAGAGCAATTGACTCAGAACAAAAGGGTTTTTTGCATACCAGGTGCAATGTATCTTTGAGACAGGTTTCCTAGCTCTGTGCAAAGTTACTCCACCCTGCCAATATATGGTGGCATAGGAAAATAGAGGCAGTTTTATTTTAATGACTTACAGACTCTTTTACCTAACCACACATAAGATTGTAGCTTGAGCACATTTATGACAGACTCATAATATTTTACCTAACCACTTACAAAAATATGTTTTGAGCACATAAATTCCTTTTCTGGCTTATACCAGGGCTTATCTGACCCCACCTCCTCTATTCACTCCCCTTTTGGGTTGTAAATGAAGCTGGCTATCACAAGGCTCTTATAGGGATTTTGGAAGCTTTGCTTTGTATTGGTAAGAGTCAGGCTGCTTTTAGGACTGAGACCAGTTCTGGAGGAGGAAGGGAAAGGAATCACATGGAGAAAAATGAGAATGAAGATGAGGACAGGATGGAAAAAGAGAGTTATGAGAAGACAGGAGAAGGAAAAGAGAGGAGCTAAGTATAAGAACAGAATTGAATCTGTGTAGATAGAATTTAATATTCAGAGGAATAAAGTAGATGGACAAAAGAAACGGTTTACTTAGATTATTTTCCCTCAGATTACCTCATGCCATTCGTAGCATCTTCCCCAGGACGATGGGAGAAATCTTCTCAGGGCAGACCCCTGAGAAAATTTTGATAGACACTCTGACCATTAAGAGTTCATAATACTCTAAAAAGCCAGTTCATGTACCTGGGATAAGTCCTAGTTCCATTGCCAGGGGCTCCACAAACAGATCAAGCCACACAACTGTCACCCACATTCAGAGGGCCTAGTTCAGTCCCATGCAGACTCCTCAGCTGTCAGTACAGAGTACATGAGCTCTCACTACCTCAGGTCAGCTGTCTCTGCGGTTTTCCCCATCATGATCTTGCCCCCCCCCCGCTGCCCCCCCCCCCCCCCGACCTCCACTCCTATAACTGCCCTCCCTCTCTTCAACTGAAAGCTAGGAGCTCAGCCAAGTGCTTGTCTGTGGATCACTGCATCTGCTTCCATCAGTTACTGGATGTAGGTTCTATGATGACAATTATGGTAGTCGCCAATCTGATTACAGGAGAAGGTAAGTTCAGGAACCCTCTCCACCATTGCTAGGAGTCTTAGCTGGTGTCATCCTTTTGGGTTTCTGGGGATTTCCCTAACATCAGGTTTCTCCCTAACTCCATAATAGCACTCTCCATGGCAGGATGCCTTGCTCAATCTTGATGCAGGGGGAAGGGCTTGGTCCTGCCCCAACTTGGTATGCCAGCCTGCATTGACTCCCCAAGGGAGGCCTTATTCGCTATGAGGAGTGGATGGGGGATGGGGTGGGGGGAGGTGGGAAGGAACAGAAGAAGTGGAAGGAGAAGGAACTGTGGTTGGTATGTAAAATGAAAAAAATTAAATAAATAAAAAACTTAATAATATAATGCTATGGATATGGGGATTTGCCTGGGCTGGCTCAGAAATTTTCTTTCTTTCTAGTGTCCTTGAAGGCACAAGAACTACCAGCCTGAGAACAGGCTGTGATATGCTTCTAGATTCTTAAAAAATGAGTTATGGGGTTGATGACTAAAAATGATTATAAAAGATTACTGTTTATTAATGGTGACTAAACTTGAGAAAAAAATGAATATGAAAGACAACTGTTCACAGTTCATCAGTGATGACTAAACTTATGATCCCAGATGTTCAAGGAATAAAGTTAAACACATGTCCAAAGACAAAAAAAAAAAAAAAAGATATGATCCATGTTTTGGAATAACATGGGTCTATCCCTACTTAATGAATTCTGTATAAATAAAGGAGCATTCTGACTGCTAGTTAGTCATGCTGGAAGATTCTCGCCAGCACTATGGCCTGTCTCATTCCTTCCCTTGCTAATTCCTTACCTCCTTTCTGGAACCTGGCCCCTGCCAGAGCTTGGCAGTGAACTGTTTAACTATGAAGTTCATCACTTACATTGACAATAGCACTTAAAAGAGACATTTGAAAGCAACCGAGTGACTGTAAAAGATCAGAACTAGTAGATAAAGACACACTGGGAAATTATTTAAAATTTTTAGAGAGATTTTACATGTATGAGAATGGCATCAATTGGAGTGGGAAATGGAGTCAACAGAAAGTTTTCCTTTTATAATGATAGAAGTTACAACATATGCGTAAGTTGGGCAAATATAACTAAAAGAGAAATAGTTTGGTGTAAGAATCGAATCTACATGCTAAACCCAGGTTCTTAAAGCACAAATGGAAAGAATGTGTATAAAAGGACTGCACATCTGGAGGAGGAGGAGGACAGAGGAGACATGCTAGGCACATTCTGCCTCTGTTCCATGACCCTGAGCCTTCTTTATTTTGCATAATTACATGGTCTCTCACCACTTTGTATTCTCCATAGCTTAGAATTCCTTCCAAGGAGCAGATCTTTGTCATTGTTGTGCTCATAGAAACTTATTCGGGAACAATAGATCACATAATTGACTTCATGACTTCTGGTAACAATGAGAAACTATATATTTCAATACAATTCCTTTTACCCTCTATTTCTACATCAAAAGCTGGTAGTTTATTTATAGCATTCCCACACTATGAACTCATCCACATTTTAAAACTTAACTTGATTATTTTGTCTTTGACAAGACCTCTGTGACTTTTTCCTTGCTTGATTAAATTCCCCCCCCCCCCCGCTTTTGCTTCTAGTGTATTTACTAAACATTTTTATTATACCAAGCTTTAAACATGATCGTAAATAGTTTGGCTAATCTCCTTATTGATTTTTGAGAATAGAAAATTCATTTAATTTTTGTATTATGGATTTTAAAAGATGGCATCATATATTACAGATGATGAATTCATAGGAAATGTAAGACTTATATATTAGTATATATTTGCTGAACCACAATACACTATCATTCATTAAAACTGAAATCACTTCTATCCTATGAGTAGTAAAAAACGATGATTCCATTGGCTACTAAAATTAAATGGAATTGAGATATAAGAAGAAGTAGGGACTAAAATGGTCTCCCAGTAGTTAAGAGCATTTGCTGCTGCCCTTAAAGAACACCGGAGTTAAGATCCTAGCACCCACATTTGGCAGTTCACAACTGTCTATTAACTCTAACTCCAGGGGATCTTCTGGTTTCTACATGTACCTGTTACTCAAGTAAACATACATATAAACATACATGCGTACATACATATATGCATATATACATATACACACATTATTAATAATAAAATAAATCTTTAAAAATGATTGCTATTAATCATAGACCTGAAGTGGAACATACGCATATGTATTATCACAGATAAAATCCTTATTGGTAATGTCTGAGTCTTGAAATGCTTTCTGCTTGGACATTTACAAAGAGTGGTCAGTTCACTGATGGTTATGTTTTCCATCTTCAGTGTAGTGCATTTTTTTTACAAAGATTTCCGATTCCTCTCATTTCAACATTCCATACTCTGCCTCAATTTTATTTATTTTAATTTCATTGAAGCACACATTTAACAAATAATGTCTATCACTTTCTGTATTATAGTAGAATAATAATGCGAACCCTGGGCTCATACAATGTCTATTACCTAATGATTAAAGTTCAGAGAATAATTTAGGAAACTGAAACAGAAATGTTAGGAAGGCAAATGGGTTCCATCTTGTCTGCCAATTTAATTGTACTGATAGAGAAATGTTGGTTCAGATATGTGGGACAGCTTGGGGCTATATGGAAAAACTGATTGAGGTAAAACTGCCTACTATATCATATAGTTCTATCTGTCTTCTTTCAATTCTCCAATGAACTAAATCCTGGAGCTTTCTTCTCTGGAGATATTATGGGCTACAGTATCAGTTTTGCTTGCAACTTATTTATTTTCATATTTTGGTTTAGATGTGATAACTTAGTTATCACAATACCCTCATAACTTAGTTACCCGAACATATCCTCTTATCCTTACCTGCTTTCTTGCCTCACAATCACCATGTTTTTCAAATGTTCTAGAACAAATAAAGACTGACACTTATTACTTTGCCCAGGGGACCCTTACCTGACAGAGTGCAGGACATATACTGTGTAATTCAGGAAAAGGAAGCAGTAAAGTACCGACAAAGATTGTGGCAATACTTTGTGAAGTGGCAAAATTTACACACACACACACACACACACACACACACACACACACACACACACCACATGCACATGGTGATCCGTGTATATCCCTCCTGATAAATCTGCAGTTGTTTCAAAGCACACCTGCAGTCTCACTGATGACCTTAGACTGGACTCTGAATTGCAGTTACTTTAGTTAGACAGAACCTGCCAGTTCTCTGCTCCAAGAAACATTTGTTTCCTTAAATTGTTTGGGAACTTTTGATATTTGTGTTTGAAGCCAACCAAACTATATATCTGGGAACTACTTTACAAAGGATCTCAAGGAAAGAGTCCATTTCTAATTATTGATTTCTCCATGAAACTGAGTATTGTGCAATGACTGTGAAATTTAAGATGAGATTATGGTTCCTGAAGATGATAGCCTCCCTCTGCCTTCGACGAAGGTACTCACACAAGTGTTATTACCAGAATATGAAACACTTTCTACTGAAAAATTACAGTTACTCTGAAAATGAATAAATTACTTTTAATCAGAGGAGACAAATTTACATCTAGTTCATGATACTGATAAATGCCTGATTAAACTATAATAACATGCAGTGAAAAAAGGAATAATCCAAGATTAATCACCATCCAAAGACCCAGATTGAGATTTATTTTATACTAATACTCACTTTTCAGATAATTATAACGAATTGCTGGAAATCTTACCTGAGATAAGAGGGAAATATGTGATTTAATTAAATCTCTGATCACCATATGTATTGTTTCTCATTTCTAGTGAATGAGGTTACTTTGATGAGAGAAGAAAAACATTTTATAATTTGAAAATTATATTTATTGCTTTGCCAATGATTAACTATGAACATTGAAATCCTGAGAGATTTTATATGTAAGCCCAAGTAACAAAATAGTTATCTGTTTATGAAAGTCAATGATGGTCAGAGAAATCTGTGAGTTCGTTTTCAATCTTTGAAAAAAAAAAAAAAAAAAAAGACCAAGGAAGACAGAATAAATAACTAATCTCTGGAATTTTTCTACCAAGTAAAAGGAATAAAAGAGAAATGAAATTTTGCAATTCCAAGCTCAAATATATGCCAAGGACAATTTAGCCAGAAAGAAAAGGATTATTCTGTAGAATGAAGAATACTTTAATCCCCAAATAAAGCCAGCTTCTTTCCAAATTGTACTTTTCTAGGTTCCCTGACAAAAGTCACTATTGCACGTGTATTTAGGTATCCTGAGTCTCCTGAAATAGAACCCACTAGCAATTTACTTAGAATTTTCAGCATAATATTGTTATTTGGTGAATTCATTACTATGCAGGCATGGGCATGTCACCAAGACATTATCATATTTTGACATGACAGGATATCCTTTTCATAAATACTTACAGGACTCACTAAACAAGCTTAACATGTCTGAAACATACTTTTCTCCTAAGTGATGTGATTATTTTAAAATTGATCTTTTGCATTAACTACTTATTGTGAATATAGTCCTTGTCCTCTTGCTAGAAATACACCTAAGGAATGGGGCCTCAGTTAGAAAAAATGACATTTATATGTTTACATATACCTAACTACATCCAAAACAGCTGTAAAAGTCATCAAGTTGAAACTTTATTTCTCTACATATTTTAATAAATGTTTCTCAAAGAAATATGCAAACAAATTCAATTAATACTTTTTCTATTTTATATGCATTTAAAGATGAGGAATAAATGATTCATATGTTCAATGATATTTCCAAAATAGTTTAGGAATTAAATATATCATATTAATTATATTCATATACTGATATAGTTATATCATATAATTAAATAATTGACATCTATTAAGTATGTTGGGATTAAATAATAGATATTTAATGCTTACTATTAACAACTATTAACTTACTATTAACTTACTTTTATGAGTGATGTCTACATATAAATAAATTTACATAACTTAATTAAGTACAAGCTTTGTAAATGGATACTATGTTGTCCAGAAAAACATAGGTTTATGTATAAACATATGCACAACTTGTACAGATACACACATAAAGACATATGTAAATAGTTATAACCTGTGCTTTCATGTGTAATCATATTAACAAGAATTATGCAAATGTTATTGAGTATGTATGAGTACAATACACATATATGATTTTTTTCTTATTCAAACAGAATTTTAGCTCTATACTTACTCATCATCTTCCCTTCAACTTTTATTACCCCTTTATGAAAACTCAATATCTATTACTGTGATAGCAATTTTACCAGTCATCAAATTGGGAATTTATACTTTGACTCAATATAATAATTTCATAAATCTCCTGTATCCTTTCTCTCACCCTCTGATGTGTAGCAGGGTCCTTTGCTGTTGTTCCCTTTGGGGGCAGGGGCCAAGTAGGTGCAGAGTCAAACCACACAGACTCCGGGAGAATGTCGAAACAACTAGCTCAGTTTATTCAGGAAAAGGCAAGCCTTATATACCCTCCACCCCACCCTGAGGGGAGCTCTGATGAATATGCATCTGCTGGTGTGACATAGCTGCCTCTCATTGGTCCAGGTCATCTCCAGATCATGTTTCAGCTGCTGTTGCTAAGGCCCTTAGGCAGACTCAGGCTGGCTCTCAGAAAGTATCTTTTTTTACTTGTTTGGGCAGACTGGCCCTCAAGCCTGTTAGGGATGAGTCATGCCACACTGATGTATGTTTTTACTTATTTGATGGGAAGCTGCTCCTACTCACTTCTCTCAAATAATCCCAATTAATGTGTCTGTTGATGGGCTTACAATACTGCCTCTTTTAGAGAAGTTGGAATGTTATCCAACTAAAACAATTTGAAGAGCTAATTGCATATTTTTTCTCACAGGAAAATATCTTCATTAGATCTGTTTCAATTCCCCCTTCCACAGCTGCCACCATGAAGTTACAGCCCACCTCCATTGATGCTAATGTCTCTGTGACAAAGAAGATCCTTGGTAGAATAATTTACTTCACTATGTAAGTCTTGGCTGTCTATATAGAATTGCTAGTATATTCTGAGCCAGTAGTATTAGAAAATTACATCTTTCTGATATACCCAATTCCAATTTCAGGTAATTTCATTAATGGCACTGAGATTTTATTTTGGAAAATACAGCTCCAATTGATATATTTGACTATACTATTTAAAATGCCTAAAAGTGAATTTTTTTGATTATACTTAGTATGCTGAAGAGGAGTTTTTAAATAAGGCCATGAACCTTTCACAAGTTTTGGAATCTTAGATTGGAATGGTGACACAAGTCTTGATTGCTGTGAAGCGACTTTAGAAGGGAACCTTTCAGTAATGTAAAACAGCATCACAATGACTCAACTATGTCTAAGCATTGTCAGATGACCAGAATGAAAGTTTGTGAAAATCAGTCTACACTTACTTGGAATGAGCATCTTATCAAGATCTCAGACTCTATGACTGGTGGTACCATGCTGTTCTACGTTGGCTTCTTTCACAGATACCTCTGTTTCATAACAGCTATGGGTTATGGTAGTTGAAGTTCATTTTGGATGAGATTTCAGCTGTTGGGAGGATTATAGTTATGAAATCAGCAGCTATTTCATTACTGCCTTTCGTATGTCCTTCTGCTATGTTTTTTGTGGGACTAAATGATCAATCTGGCTTTAAATAGTCTAACACCTCTTCACCCAAAAAGTAGCATAGGCAGAGAGGTTACTACAGAGCCTGAGGAAGCAGAACAATGCTGTGACAGGGGAGTTTCTAAAGAAGGAAGTTTAGCCATCTGTGTCTTTGAATGGGGTTTGTGCTCTGTGGACCAAATGAGTATTTAACACAAAGTAGTCCTTCAAACTATCCTCGATAGCTGTCTACAAACACTGGCTTCACCAGGAGTCGTAGTCACTGGGCCCTTGGACTAATTTATTATCACTGAGCTCTGTTAACCTTTGGCAGTCAGCAAGTACTCCCCACTACAGAGTCACATCAAAAATTATTAACAAGACCATACTATAAGAGAGAGTGTCTAAGAGAATTAATTTTCAGGTAGAAATACTTTAAGCTTCCCATTTGATGTGTTACATGTCTACCCTCCAGCTTCATAAACATGTGAATATTAAATTTCAGGAGAAAAAATAGTAACACGAAACAAAGGTGAGTTCAAAAGGAAGGAAGGATGTTTTGCCTCTGGAATGCCACTGTGAGAAACTTATCTACTCCCCAGCAAAACAAGAACAGCAGAAGAAAACAAACAAAACTGCAAACAACAACAACAAAATATTTATTGAACTGCAGAGACTGAAATCAACTGTACAGCAGTTTCTTTCCAATTAAAATCCCCCTTCCAGGAGGGAGAGAGAGGTACATAACAAAGGATCACAAATCTGGAAAACTGAGAACTTGAAAGATTCCCAAAGGCCCCTCCCCAGCTTTATAAAACTGCTAGGGATGGAAACTTTGACCAGTCAAGATAAAGTTGCAGGGAGCAATTCTCAGATGGTAGAGCTGGCCCCAAGTTGTGTGTAGAGTACTCCCTGATTTTAGCTTTGGTGAATGGTCACTCAGGTTGGGGCAGGCCCATTAAAAACTCATTAGTTCAGCATATTAGACTCCGGTGGGATCATTCCTTTGGTCTGCCACAGGTTTCTTTTGCTAGGATTGGTAATTTCTGTTGCATCTCACCAGAAAATATCTGTCACACAACAACTTCAAACCTATCTTAATGATATCTGAAAAGTACTGTCAGTCAAGCAATTAATGTCTATGGATATTATCAAAAGCAATAAAGTAATAACTGGCAACTAGTGATTAGTGGATGGATGCAAAATGGAATGAGCAGCCATGTTGAGAGATGGAGATAAAATAGACATGCTACAATAGTCCTTCTATGGCCACTGTCACCCCAGGATGACTGTTCACATGTCTGGGTCTGCCAGTAAATAATAAAACCCTCATACTCAAAGGGAAAATTTAGATACATACTTTATCAATTCCTAATAAATTTTTATTAATTTTGTTTGATCATATTTCACCTCTCATTCCAGAGAGACAAATGAAATCCCAAGCATCAGTGTGAAAACCACTTGAAGTGCTCCAAAGAATATTCAAGGAATATTTCATATTTAACTAAATATTAAATATATAATATTTAAGCTTACTACCAAGAGAGTAGGGAAGAAAAAAAATAAAACAGTTGAAAAAGCAGCAGCTGTCATCTTCTGCCCTGTTGAAAGGAGTAACTGAAGTACTCATGAAGCTTAAGGAAGAAGCAAAACAAACGTAAGGCAGTCCACACTCAGGGCTATTAACACCTTGAAATCCAGGGATGAAGAGAAACATCAGGATGAAGAGCTGACTTATCATCAAAACTAAAGATGGCAGAAAGCAATGTTGTAATGTATTCAAAGTGCTGAACCATGATGTCAATATTAACAAAAAGCCCCACTTCCCAAACTGAAAGCCAAAGAAAAAGAATCATAGACAAACACCAACTGAAAGAATTTGTTACTAACAGGACTATCATTCCAGAAATTCTAATGTTCCGCAAGCTGAAACAAATAAACTCAGAAAGTTTAAACTCTTATATAAAATGAAGAGCATTAGCAAAGAATATTATACAGTTATAAAAAGATGGTATAAATACTAACTTAACCTTTTTCTTTCTCGCCTGATTTGACAGTGTAGAGAAGAATATAATTAGACCAAGGAGATGGCATTGCAATGTTTGACTATTAATTTTCAATTATTTATTTATATGCCCAATTCTGTTTACTCTCTTCATGTATTTTGAGACTCTTTCATTGTAATACATTGTTTTTATGTATATATACATATATGTGTTCAATTATATATGAAATTATGACCAAAAAGGATCCTATAGGACTTGCTGATGGACTTACTGTTTTCTTCTACAATGTATCTTTTTACTGGTACCTATTCTTAATATTTATATTAAATAGTTTACAATAACATAAAGAATATAACTTATAATTAAATTGTATAGGGTATAAAAATTAAATTAAGAGGTAACATGAATGATTAGAAGCAAAAGTAAAGCAAGCCAGAATTTTAAAAAATTAAATATTTGTTTATTCTCTGTTTCAGACTTGTAATAAGCAAGAGTAAATGAAATGATAATTATTACAATTCATGTTAGGCTAACAATATAATTAGATATATTATGTATAATAATAATAATATAAATGAAGGTGAAATAAAGGAAAATATGATGGTTGTTTAAAATCTCATTTGAACTAAGTTAATGTGTGTCTAAAATAAATCTGATACATTGTGTATTATGAGCCCTTGAGTGACATGTCAAAAAATTCAGAAATATAATAAAGAATGCAGTCTTTTAATAGCATTAAAATGTTACACAAGAAAATATTCATTTATTGCCAAATACCCCTATAAAGAACAGAAAGGAACAAAAAGGCCACAAAACATGTAGGAAATGAAAAGCAACTTGCTAAAGAAATGAGACAAATGATACAATGTTATTAATAATAGCATGGAATGTGAATGACTCAATGAATTCATTACAAAACAGAGTTAATCAGACCGGGTAAATAAAGGAAACAGATCCAACTGTGTACTTTTTAAAGGAAATGAATGTCACATAAAATGCATACATAAGCTGAATATAAAGAGTAAAAATATAACTCATGCAAACAACTAAAAACATACCAATATTGCTATAATAATATTACAAAAATTTTATTTTAATACTTAAGAAGGTTAAGATTAAAAGAAATGCTTAGAGCAATTATATGTCAATAAATATCTGTGTTCTAAATAACCAAGAAACCCCCCTTTTTGTGTAACCACAGAAACACCATTGTTAAGACACTAGAAAAAGGAACAGCTAAATACCAATAACAAGGTGAAATGAAATCAAAAGTATGGAGAAATTTTAACAAAATTGTTGAGATACAATATAGAAAAATCAAAGAAACCAGGAGCTTCTGAAAAGATGAGAAACTAAAAAACAAAAACAAAAACAAAAAACAAAAGAATGAATCAATTAGCATGACCAAAAGGAAAACAACATAAACACACACACACACACACACACACACACACACACACACGAGAGAGAGAGAGAGAGAGAGAGAGAGAGAGAGAGAGAGAGAGAGACAGAGAGACAGAGACAGAGAGACAGAGACAGACAGAGAGACAGAGACAGACAGAGACAGAGACAGACAGAGACAGAGAAACAGAGAGAGACAGAGACAGAGGAATACAGAAAACTTAAGCTCTCTCTGCCAGGAAATGAAAGTATACATTTTACTATTAATCTTAGAAAAGTAAAAGCGATTACAGCAGAGTGAACAACAACCTTGAAGAAATAAAGTCCTGGAGACCGAGGAAACACCAAAACCTATCATAAAGTGGTTGGGCCCAAGTTAATGTCCGTATGCTAGTGATTCAGAATCTTTATAAAAAGTTAGAGTGATTAAGGATCATTTCAAGACATGGTGCTTCTTCTGCTAAATGCTACTCAGAGAGAATGCAATCTGAAATTTGTATTCTAGTCCTTTGGTGGGCATGCAAAAACTACAAAGGAATGGGGGGATGATGTGGTGAGAACTGAAAGTATGAGTTGAGTCATGTGACTGATATTCAAGGAATTTGCTTAAGTTACAAGTGAGATAAGCATGCCTATGCTTAACAATTTTAGACTGAAGCTCATCTGAAGGCCCTAGTAGAGTCCAAATCACCACATATGGTCAAAATATATCAGAGCATGGAAACTGATCTTTACTCATGCTTCTTCTATCCAATACTTTTGTGAATTTCTCAGTTTAAGAGAGAAATCTTATTGAAATCTCAACCATGAAGAAAACAGACTGTTTGGCCTTCTGGGAGCTTACAGAATGACAGAGAATGATATTGTGGCCACATGCCATCTTTATTGCACACATTTTATAAATAGTGATAGAATATTAACATAGCTGGAAGTTTTCCTATGTCCTGCCCAGTCCTGTAGCTGTTCAGACCCAAGTAAACACACAGAGGCTTATATAATTTTCAAACTATATGGCCTAATGGCTTAGGCTTCTTGCTAGCTAGCTCTTACATCTTAAATTAACCCATTTCTATAAACCTATACTTTGTCACATGACTTGTGGCTTACTGGTACTTTACATCTTGCTTCTTCTGGCAGCAGCTAGCTGGGTCTCCTCAGCTCTGTCTTTCTCCTTCCTCTCTCTCTAGTTGGAATGTCCTGCCTAACTTAATTTTGTCTCACCATTGGCCAAACAGCTTTATTTACCAACCATTCAGAGCAACACATATTCACAGCATACAGAACAACATCCCATAGCATATTAATGCTGAAACTTTAATCTTAATTTAGTCGAACCTGTATACTTATACACTTCCATTTAATTATTTTGGAGTTTCATGTGTAATTTGCCTGTGTGATGTGAGTGTAGTAGATGTGCATGAGTGTGTGTTCAGATGCCCATGTGATGTACACTTGTGTGGAGAGCAGAGGAGAATGTTAGGTATTCTGCTCTATCACTCTTTGTCTTCTTGTCTTGAGTCAGGGTCTCTCTAAGCTGACGACCGGCAAGCCTCAGCAATCCTCTCATCCCCTCCCCATACAACCTGGGGTTCCAGGCACTCGTGACCAAGCTACCTTTTTTTTTTTATACACTGATGTTGCGATTAAAACTCAGGTCCTATGCTTGCATAGTAAGCACTTTAACCCGTTCATTCATGTCCAAGCTCCAAACTCCTAGGTTTAAAATTGGTATGTGTGTGTGTCACTCTTTAAATGTTAATTTCTAAATAGATATTTTCCCTAGAAAAAAATACTCAAACAGCTAGTAAACAAATGAAAAATTTCTCTACATCACTAACTATTCAATAAATGGAAACAGAACTTGCAGTGAAATACCATAATATACTCACTAGGTGTTCCATAATGAAAAAGATAGACAGTAGCAAGCATTATAGAGGATGCAGAGACACTGGAACAGTTAGACACTATTAGTAGGCTGTAAAATGGAATTACTGTAGAATAGTCTGGCATTGCTACAAACTTAGCTATGGAATTACCATTGCCTAGCGCTTCTGTATGTATACCTAAGACAAGAAGTTCATATGCAGACTCTGAAAAATAAAAACTTATGTACAATCCAAAGCTTATATATGGATTTTCATAGCAGAATTACTATGAATAGACAAAAGTCAAATACAGCCCACATATCTAGCAGCGAATCCATGGAAAATGAAGTATGATATGTCCATATAATGGGAATATTATTTAGCAAATAAAAATGAGTTGTGCATGGGACTGCATACATTATTATTTCAAATGTTATCCTAGCTGCTTAAACTAGTTAAAAGAGTTTATATCTTCTATTTCTATTTATTTTTAATATGCAGAATTAGCAAACTTATAGATATCAAAATAAATTAATGGTTTTCCATAGCTGGAGATGATAGAAGGAAGAAAAGTATAGATAAATGGGGTAGGGTTTCATTCTGTTTTAGTAAAAGTTTTTTTTAAATTGATCATGGTCATATATGCCTATATATGTGAATATACTAGAAGCCAAAGCATTTAAAGTGGACAAATTGCATGAATTTACAAAATGTATTGCAATAAAGCCACTGAAAAACAGCTATGAGCATATTAAAAATGAAAACCTCACATACCAAGAAAGATTTTTCAAGGCATAAGTATGAACCACTGCAGTAGTTCTAGAAGAGGTAGCCTTAAGGACCACGAGAGGCAAATGAAAAGCAATTCATAATGTAGTTTCTGAGATCCTGGCCTAAGCTTCAAACCCAAGCACTGTGCACTCTGTGACTTAGCATAGCAGGTCTTTGAAGGCTAGAGTTAAAAACTGGAATTCAAGTTCTTC
>CABHPQ010170921.1:0-28808 GCA_902168405.1 Peromyscus aztecus
AGGCACTTGGCGCTTTGGGGATTGGCCTCACTTTTATTGCTTTCTTTATAGGGTTTTCATTAGTGCTGTATATTAGCACATCACATTAGCTAACTGCTCTAATGGCTGGGCAGAAGGGGCTAATACTGTAAGCCACAGACTTTTATGAGGGAGAGGAAATTGCTTTTTGCCTGTAATTCCTCTATTTTATAGAGTTGTGAATAACAGTCCGAGGTTGTATTTTATAAAATACATTCTGTGTGCAACTGCTGTGTGCTTGCACAGCAGAAGCCTCCCGGACTCAGTGGCAACCCTGCACGAATGCTCCAGTGTTCAGCACAGTTCTGCCCTTGGAGTATCATGGGCTGGAGACTCTGAGGAAGGCAGGACTGTGAGGTGGATGGTCATCCCCATCTGAGATCACAGTGAGCCTGTGCAGAATGTTCCAGAACCTTCGAGCATGAGATTCCCCACCCCTTGCACTTCACTCTGACATGACTGAAAGTTTGGCCAAGAAAGCCCCCAGGGCCTGGCTTACCCAGGAGCACAGAGTAGGGCGTGCACAGGTGAAACCAAGGGAGCCATACAGAACCCACCTATTACCAGAGAGGGCCTGTCTGTCTTGAACTCCCATGCAGGGCAGAGGTGGACAGACAGTTCTGACTCTTCACTCCCCCTGCTGTGACTTTCTGGGCAAAAGTGAGAAGACTGTTGAACTCAGATAGGAGTCTCAAAGCCCTGGCTGTCCCAAGTCTTGCCCTGCCTTGGCCAGATGTGTCTCGAGTGTCTATAGGTGACATCTTGGCCATGCTTCCTTCTCTCCAACCAGTCTTTCTCTGAGGCTCCTGAATTCTACTAGGCCACATCCTAGCCCATCATTTAGGGCCCTGGGCTCAGCGCTCTGCTGGCTCTGATAGCAGGTGTGGCTTAGCCTGACTGCAGGTCAGAATGTAACGATCAGCTGGGTACCTACTATAAGCACTCCCTCAAACAGACTTGAATTGTAGTCACACAATGTCACTGGCTAGGCAGAGACCGAACTTCAAATTATAGCATCTGTTTTGGTGGCTCTAAGATGAACCCAGAACCTTCTCAGTTCCCTTCCCAGCCCAGAACACCTGGGGATGGATCCACTGTGTTCTGTCCCCAGGGCCTAGACTTCAGCAGGATTCCCTCCCCCCCCCCCCACAGCAGCCCCAGCTGTAACCCTGTCCACTGATTAATGGGCCATCCCTCTTCGGGGCCACGGCCCCTGTTCAAATACTCTAGCTTAGATGACACATGAAGGGATGACATCAGTCTGGGAAGAGCTCCCAAGGCCCACTGCTTCTTCCTTCAGCCCCATCATCCCTCCTGACCTGGAGTTCTTGGCCTTTATCACACCGCACTGGCCTAAGGCTCCATGCTAGCAGTGTGCCCAGTGAAGAAATGGCAGCGTCTCGGCCAGACAGTGTAAGAACGTAGACAGTTAAATGTTTGCAAATATAACTGCAGCCAAGGTTTCTCCATGGGGAAGGCCCCTAGAACTCCAAGCTTATCTTGCCTTGTGGGGTTCATGATCTCTCCCTACGTGAGTGACCTGAGCTGGTCTGCTGCCTAGGGACTTAGGAACAAGATTTCTCTGACCTGCTGGGCTGAGGGAGACCATGGCTCCATTTCTAGGCCAAAGGCCCGGCCAACATCTGTATACCCAGACAGACTGGCGCTGAACTGGGACTCAAGGGCTCTTACAGTTCTTTGATCCAGAGCCACTCTCAGCCCTGTCCTCAGCCCGTGGGGTTAGCCCACCTATGGGCAACGTTCCCACCCACTTTTGCTCTGCCCTGCTTCAGCTTCTGCTCCAGACAGCTTCTGTCTCTGGTGTCCTCAGAAATACCTCAGGCTCTTTGTCCACACCGAGCTCTTGCCTTCTCTCCCCAGGCTACAGCACCTGGGCCCCGCCCTTCTAGGGAGACATTCAAAGTACACAGCATCTAGTTTATAAGCCTGACACCCACCTCAGGTGCATCCGAACTGTGGAGTCTAGAGAGCCAGTCCAAATTCACAATTAGGATTCAGAAAACAGGGTGTCCTCTTACAAACTAGGGGTCGAGTGAGGTGATACAAGCAGTCCCGAGGTGTCATCAATAAGGGGCCCCTATTGGCCAGTGTCACAAGAAGAGGTGGCCCTGCACCCAGAGCCTTGGGTGTAATTTCTGGGCCCATAGGGAACAGTGACTTGACCCAGGGTGACACTGGCTTGTTCTAGCACTTCCTGTCTCCTGGGCACAGGATCAATCCTGTTCTTTGGGTTTTTCATTATGTCATCAAATTGTACAGTTTATCCATGGCTGGTGTCTGGAAGCAGTGGCTGAAGATGGATTCAGTAGTAGGGGAGAGGCCAGAGGCACCTCCAATGGCTTATGTGTGGACACCTGAGGTCAAGGGTCAGAAGAAAATCCCTATCCCAGCATGAAAATATAAAGTCTCCAACAGTGACACCTGGTGGGGATGGTGAGTAATGCAGCAGATGGAAAGAAACCAAGGCCCTTCAGTGTTGGACTGGATTGGATGAGAAACAGCTCTTAGACTGCTAGGCATGGTCTCAAGAGGGAAGTACTGACCTTGTCAATAGGATGTGTGCATCTCGAAGCTTTAAACTGACAGGTAAAGGGTATTCTCTAGACTAAATATGGATTCTATAGGGAAAAACCCTGAGAGACTTTGAAACAGGCAAAAGTATTTCCTGACTGTCCTTTCATTAGAATGCCAGGACCCCTGGGGACTGTGTAATATTGTAGAGAGGTACACCATGTGTGTGTCTTCAACTTGGATATTTCATGGCTCTGCGGAGAGAATGATAATCATGAAGAACACTGCTGGCATTTCCTGTGTATGGTGCACATCTGAGAGCCGTCTCTTGGTTGCATAGGATCTTGTTTCCTATTCAGTTCTGAGAATAAAACCGAACCCAGGACCTGGAGCATGTGAAACAAGGACTACACCACTGAGCTAGATCTTCTGTCCTATTTTTGTGTATGTATTAGGATATTTTACATACAAAGTCACTTCCCCTACAATTAAAGGTTTAATTTTTCCTTTCCTGCCTGAGGTCTTTAGTTTTTCTTTCCCCAACTAAAGTGGCTGGAATTCTTTGGAAAGAAAAAAGAAGAAACCACTCTCACCCACTTGTGTAATTTTTGAAAGTTCACTTTAGAGCCCTTGGTATCAGACCCCTTGCACATTACACACACACATTACACACACACACACACACACACACACACACACACACACACACACGCACGCACGCATGCACGCACACACACACACACACACGCACGCACGCACGCACGCACGCATGCACACGCACACCATGTGTTTCCCCAGTTGGGGTGTAAAGGAGAGGCTAAGAGAATTGTTCAAAGGGAAAGACAGGTGGAGAGGGGCTCTGCATCGGCACAGACAATGAAGGAGCTGAACCTTCGGGAGTAGACTGTTCTCAGTAAGAGCTGTTGTCATATCGGTGGCTGGGGGAGAGGGAGCCAAAGAATTTACTTCAGAGAGCAAGTATCTTTGACACTTTGAACGATTGAAATAAACAAGGAAGTTGAGGATGTTTCCTAGAAAATAGAACAGAAAGCCAAGGTTGAGAGAAAAATAATAAATTCAGTGTGAACTCAAAGGCCCAACTTCTGCTGAGCAGATATGGAGGGAAGATGAGAGGCAAGAAGGGATTTGAACCCTGACAGTGTCTTTTCCCCAGCTGGAGGACACTTAGAGAGAGCATCCACCTGCCTGCTGTAGATGAGCAGGTGCCTGTGTTATCCATACAGCTCAGTGCCATTTCAGAGATGTCCTAAGCTCAAGGAGAAGGCAGGGCTGGTGAGGAACAGGACAGAAGAAAGGATGGGGTATTTGAGCAATGAAGAAAGGTCCAGAATTGTTGGGTTGTGCTCTGTTTAGCTGGGTATAGAGACGGGAGGAGAGGTGGTGCTCAACGGCTTTACCTCAAAGGCAAATGGTTGAAATTCTGTTTTGACAGCATTGAGAGGTTCACCGTTCTACTGGAAATGTGGCGCGCATTAGTGACAGACACTTAGGAGACTAAGCAAACGAAGAAATAACTCAAAGGAATACGTACAGATGTGTGAGCTGTATGATACAATGGGATGGACCCTGAGTCACTGTGTGAGCCACAGCTGTGTAACCCTCAGCAGCGGGAATGGAACTGTATAGCCTTCCCTCACCCAAGATAGAGCTGCACCCCGGATGCTCTCTCTGCCCCCTGGATCTTCTCTCGACCTTCCTGTCAGGCTCTGTAACCCAAAAGGTGGAGGGCTGGAGATGTGGCTCAGTAAGTGTTTGCCTAGCATGTGTGAGGCCTTTGACTCAACCCCTACCCTGGATGGGGGAGCTGGCCCCTGCAACGGTGCCACCTGTTCCTCCATGCTCGGGTCTGGTCAGTGGGAGGTGAGTGGTCTGGACACGTGCTCCCTGCTCCCTGTTGGGTTGGGAGTTGACAGGAGCTGGCTGAGTCTTGCCCCTGATGTTCTCCTGTGCTGAGTGCTGCCCTTCCCTCTGGATCTGGAGCCCCGGTGGCCAGACCCAGTGATGACTCATCCTACCCAGGGCTCTTCTCATCACCCTCCTTCAGCTTTCCTCAGGGGCTTCTCAGAGGATGCACCATCTGTTTCCTGCTGAGATGTACCCAGGACGCCATGGTGAAGCAGGGCTAGAAGCAACACCGGGCAGCACTTTGGGAGGGAGGCGTAGCGTGCAGGAGAGAGAAGGCAGCATAGGCCGAAGTGGAGAAACAGCTCAAACATACTGGGACAGTCTGGGGTAAAGGCTAGGGCCACCAGCTGGGGGAGTCACAGGTATTTGCCTCTAGGGACCCAACCCAGAGTGGGAGGGGGACTATAGAACACAGTTGTTTTCTAACAAGCTTTGTGGAGAAGCAAGGTTGCCTTCCTCTGCTATGGACACTGGGACACCGTCTCCAAGCAGGACAAAGGAAAGGACGGATGGAGCGGTCAGAGGCCTGAGGGCAGCTTCCTCACTTCCCCAGATAGACAGGCTAGGGCAGAGTCACACTATGTGACGTCATATTATGTGGGATCTCATTTTGGGCTAAAGGCAATGACAGTATATAATTCTGGACAGATAGAGAGGGGGTAGGGGTATCAGAGCAGGGAACATTCTGTAAAGGGCTGGGCTTACAGGTTAGGATTAGGGCAGACACCCTGTGTTCATCATGGTAAAGTCATGTCTCCTACACAATGCCCAGATTCTTCTTTCTGGCGGTGTCCAGAAAATTGCTGCTAGCTCCTGAAATTCCATGAAGTGGTGTGGCCTAAAGCATGTCTCTGAACACCAGAAACCCAGGGAAGTGGAGGAAGGATGACTCCCTGGGTACCCTAGCTAGAAAGATGGCTACATCCTACCACGGAGTGCCTCAATGCCTAGGACACCTGGATACTTTTGGTGATTTGAATGAGATGCCCTGCATAAGTCTCTGGCATTTGAACGGTTGATCCCCAGTTAGTGGCTGTTTGGGAAGGATTAGGAGGTGTGTCACTGGAGGCAGGCTTGAAATTTCAAAAGCCTCCCACCATCTCCAGTACACTCTGTTTCCTGCTTGTGGCTTGAAATGCAAGCTTCCAGCTGCTGCTCCAGGCCTATCACCGGCTACCTCCACTCTGCTACCATGGACTATGATCCCCCTGCAACTGTAAGCTCAAATAAACCCTTTCTTTTATAAGTTCTCTTGGTCATGGTGTCACATGGTCGTCACTTGCCACATCAATAGAAAAGTAACCAGTACCGTCCTAATGAAGCACAAGATGAGGTTAAGTGTGTGTGCCTCTAAGGTAGAACTCCATTTTCCCCAAATCCCTGAGAAGTACACTTTCCAAGAGAGGAGTCACACCTAACCCATTCCCCACAACTCCTGGATGTTCTCTTCTGCTTGTTGGTACCGGGCCTGAGAACACTGGCTGGACCAGTCCTTGCCGCAGGATGCCTGGTCTGTGGGCTTCCTAGAATACACAGACACTTCCAGACATTGAGCATACCTGAGCATCTCACAGGGTCGGGCCTAGGACAATGTCTTCCTAGAGGTACACATGGCACAGGAATCTCAAAGCTGCTCCAGGCACCTCACCAGTACGGAGACCTCTTAGTCTCTCCGCTCTTGATCTGTCCAGCAACTCAGAATCCTCCCGCCATCTGTGTGAGCCTCACCTGGCTTCTAGCTTAACCTGGGACTCCTCCACGGCCCCTCGGGGGAGGACAGGAATTCTGATTTGAAATTTTCCTATTCTGAGTGGGGATCAGGGAACACTGCTGTCCACAATGGAGGGGCAGATGGGGTCTTGCCTACCTGTGGGCACCTGGCTCTGCACTCCCGCACCTCTGCAGTCCTCAGAACTAATAGGGAGGGTGTGAGGTCAGTGAGTGGAGAAAATGGGCTGGTGAGGGTCCAGAGCTGTGCCCTGCTGCCCACCTTCCCACGCGCCCACCAGCCACGTACCAGCCTGCGAATCTCACGCTCACACTCCTTCTTGATGCGGACGATTTCTTCTTGGTGCAGATGGTAGACGCTCCTGATCTCGGCAGCCTTGATCTTGTCGGCCTGGATGACCATCGTCAGGGCCTCCTCCACCTGCTTTTTGGCCCCCTTGAGCTCTGAGATCTCTTGCTGCATCTTGACCTTCTCCACCTCGAACCCCTTCTTGGCCTCCTCCTTAGCCTCGCACAGGAGCACGGTCTTCACCTTGTCGGGTGCGCCGTCCCGCAGGGTGTTGAGCAGCGCCTGCAGCCGCTGGTTCTCATTGTCCTTAATCTTGATGACTCTCAGCAGCTCGGCTTCGTGCTGCCGCAACAGCGCCTCCCGCACCGCCTGCAGCTCCTTCATCTTCTCCTCGTGCAGCTTGGTCTTGAGCTCGGTGACCAGGACCGCGTGTTTGCGCTGCTCGTGCTCACGCACCTGCTTCAGCTCCTGGCTCTTCTCCCGCTCCACTTTGCTGACCTGGAAGATAGGTGAGACGGAGGTTGTTGGAGCCCTGAGCATCTGCAATGGCCGAAGCAGGCCTGCATAGTTAAAAGGTTGCTTTCCTGCAAACTTAGGAGTTACCTGGCTTCCAAATGTGCTTTTAGCGGGCAATTAAAACAAGAGTCACCCTGCTCGGTGGAGGGAATGGATATGCAGGGTGGTCGGCAGCAAACATGGCCCCGCACCGTAGCAGGAAAGGTGGTCATGGATACTCTCTGTCCATGGAAATCTGCTCCAGGTCCTTCTAGGAGGAAGCTGAGCAGGAGAAGGAGAGCTTCTCAATAGACACTGCCCCACAGAAGCAGTGGAGGGGCACTGGCAGGTCTGTGCCTGGACAGAGCCTTCAAGCCAGTTCCTATTAACACTCTGCAGACACGCAATGAACCTGCCGTACTTACCTTCAGCAGCAAATGGGGAAGCCTCTTAGCAGCCAGGCTGTCTTTCTAGATGACACCTCATGTCTAGGTTTTGGAAACAATGTGACCATGTGCTTCCTATTCATCCAGATGTTTTGGGGCTCTGATTGGGTGGTCACCTGACTATAGCAAGTACTATATAATGGATATATAATGAACTAAAATTCTTATGTGCTCTGTCCCATGGCTGGAGAACCCAAGAGCTCCCCTGTGATCCACGGAGCTCACCTTCTGCCTTCACCCATGCAGGGCTCCAGTTCTCCCTGATGAGCAGATGAAGCCACAAAGCTCCACAGTGTGGAGTTCACATTTGACTTTGCTTCCCTCCATGAGACCTACAGACTCCTCTTGGCAGCTCCCACATCAGGATCTGCCCTAGCTCTGCAGCCTACGCCTCTCTGGCCACTCACTTTGGAGGGGACCCACAGCCCAACCAACCCCTTTCCTTTCCTGTTGCTTCCCAAGGCTCCATGCACTCACATACACAGGTCCCCAAACACTCTTTTTCTCTCTGGTCCTGACTCTCAGGTCTCCAAGGGCCAATTTACTTGGTGACACTGAGGGCTACACCCCATCACCTGCACCCAGAAGGACCTGAAGCCTGCTTTGTGCCCAAAGGCTATCCTGGCTTTCTAAGGCCCTCTAGGGGATCAGCCAATAGTGACCCAGCAGGCTACGGGTGTCACAGCCCCTTGCATCCCACTGCCAGGGGAAGGAGCAGCCTGCTTCTGTTGGAAAAACATCCCCCTCTTAGGCTGCTACTGTCCTGATCAATTTCCTGCTCACAGTAGATGTACAGAGTCCTCATACCCACTTCTGGAAAACAGTGCCTCTATGAATCTCAAAGACACACCTGGGGAGCTACCTGCTTCCTGCTGGGTCCCTAAAACAGTCACTCTATGCTGAATTTGTTCAAACTGGCCTCCCCAGGTCTTCATGGCCTTCAACTCTCTCATTCCCGTAGTGGGCGTCATCAGTTCTGAAATGACTGATATTTCCCACATAGCCCTTTTCCACAGCAGCCATCTGGGAGTCCATAGTGAGTGAGTCCTTCCTGTGCTGGCGTCTATTTAATCCTTACATGCCACCCCATCTTCTAGTTCTTCTCCTTGTCTTCTTTGGAGAGAATCTTGCTGGAGCCATCCATCTTCTAGGCCCCCCACGTTCCTTACCCACCACCCCTGAACAGCAGCCAAGCTGCCCACTCCAGCTCCAAGTACACCTAAGATCCCCATGCTTACACAGCAAGCATTTCCCTACTGGGCTGTCTCCCCAGCCCTAGTCTACTTAAAAGGCTCCTCCAACTTACATCAGTGCCATGATCTCTGGACAAAACCTTTAACACAGGGGTCTTTGGGGACAGTTAAGGTCCAAACTGTTCTTGATTTATTTGCCTCTGAGGCTGGCCTTCCTCCCTCCCCCACCAGAGGCAACTTTTCTGTGGCTGTTTGCTGCTGCTTCCCCATAGGACAGGCATGTGGCACTGACTCACACAGCTGGCACCAGGGCTAGTGGCCCTATTGTCCTCTTATGGCCCAGCATGCCCCTGCCTGTCCCTCCTGCACACTGGACAGTAGGCAGCCATCCAGCAGTGTGGACGTGTGCTTTGCTGAACAGACCATTACTGGAAGCTAAAGCAAGCAGGCACCTGTACCCCCATTTGATGTGCATCTCCTCCTTTTCCAATTTCAACTGGACCCCAGAGATGAGAAAAGAAAAAGCCGGGGTTTGTTTGCTTTCAGTTTTTTGAGACAGGGTCTCACATTGTAGCTGAGGTTGGCCCAGAGCTAACACTATGTGGTCCAAGCTAGCCTTGAACTCACAGAAATCTTCCTGCTTCAGCCTACAGATTACAGGCATGAGCTACCACATAGTGCTTCTGAATTATTTGAAGAAAGTCCTTCTCTTCTTCCATGGATCCTTTGGAGGATTCCATAATGTTCTATGTGTTGAAAGGAAGGAAGAATGAATGGTTGAGTGGGGCAGGGATAGCTAGTTTCTCCTGAGGGCTAGGCCCTGAGGGTGCATTGAGTCCTGAGTGGGACTTGGTAGGCCAGAACCAACACCAGTATCTATGGCCCAGAGCCTGGCTCTGTTCTCTCAGCAGATACATATTCAGACCTTGTGAAAACCTCCCAGTGGGAATGAGCAAAGAGATGATGAGTGCATCCTGTGTCAGAGTAGATTACGAAGAGTGAAGAACAGTGTGAGCCAAACATCCCAAGGTGGGGTGAAGCTCTACCCCACCTTGAAACTCTTGGAGATAAGGAAGTTACTTCTGTCCAGGGCCTGAGACTTTGCCCCATGTGTGGAAGGCTTGGCTAACATCCAGCCAACCACCAGAAGCCCTCTCCTCTCCTGCCCCTCCCAAAGCACCCACAGTGCCCAGGCTGGGCCACTAGCTTCCAACAAAGCATGTGACAGAGTGAGATCCCCATCCCAGGACAGCCATGAAAGCTGGGCAGAAGTTAGGCCCTGGGGAATCTTGAGAGTCGCCCTTGTGCCCTGGAGAAATGCCACTAGTCAACGTCAAGGCTCAACACGAAAGGTAACTAGCTCTCCTGGAATTCTGGGAAGCTGGATAAAGACAGACATGCTGGGGGAGGACAGACGACCTTGGCTCACAGTGTCAGGGGGTTTCGGTCCATGGTCACTTGGCTCCCCTGCTTCTAGGCCTGTGTGTGTGGAGGAAGAGCATCATAGCTGGGGAGGGACAGGTGGGGAAGCAAAGTCAACGGCCTCATGGTGGACAGAAACTGATGCTGGTCAACTTCTGCCTTCCACGTTCATTTCTCTGCTCCACCCCACAAAGACTGCTGGGAAATGCCATCCACATTTAGAGTGATTCTTTTCTTCTTAGCTGCTGTTCCTCATGCCACCTGGCTCTGGACACCCTCACAGACATGCCCAGAGGTGTGCTTTACCGATGCACATGTCTCTCCATCTAGCCAGGTCCATAATCAAGATTAATCATCACAGCCACTTGACACTCACAAAAGCCTGCAGCTGGCAGAGACTGGCACTGGGGTGTTGGCTGCTGTGAGAAATGCTACAGCCTTCTCAGACATAGGGCAGCCACCGATGCCTGCCAGGGCCAGAGGGGCAGGGCCTGGCCCTGGATTCTCATGCATGCCTTTTCATTTCCTCCTGTTGCTTCTGGCCTGTCAGCATTTCCAAACCATGCAATGGGAGGGAGGGAGGCTGCTTCACTCGGGGTTGGAGGGGAGGGGGCTTCCTTCAGCTGCTGTTTGGTTGTGGTGGAAAAGCAAGATAAATAATTGATTCTTCCCTCTAATTACTCAGTTGTGAGATAATAAACTGGCTCCCTGCCAACCACGGAGTACTAACTAACTGTTTCCCGAGGAGCGTATGGATTCAAGCATACTTGATGGGCCTCAGTTCTTTGCAAATCTCATCTTCAGTGAGGCTTGGAGTGTGGGTCCCATTTGGGGCCAGTGAATGCCTCTTCAGGAGGCTCTTGAATCCTCTTGTTGAGACCCAAGTCGTTTCCCAAACTGTGGGATGTGGCGCAGTCCAGGTTTGCTTTGCTTATCTCTAGTTGCTCTGACTGCTTTTCATTTTCATAGAAAGTGATATTTCAAGGTCTCAGCCATGGCCCTAGGACTGCTCATTCCTCCTGGATAGGTTACTGATGTATGTATGTATGTACGTATTAATATCACATGCACATACATCTTTCGAGTTCACACATCAACATTAAGTCCAAAGTCAGGACCACAGAGATTCCGCCTACCCCCTCGCCCCAACGCGCACCCACAGCTGAATCTCTGTTCTTTCACACTGAGCACTTTTGTTTTCAAGTAATCAGGAGGGGATGCAATCACTCATTGCCCATATTCACGTTATACAGACAATTGTTTCAGGACTCGGTAGTTTTGATACTGACACTCCTGGGTGTGATAACCATGAATGGCTGGTGTTCTTGCCCTTTCTATAGCGCCCCCCCTCACTGTATGGCCGGCTCCACAGCCATTCTACACTCTCTCTTCATACTTACATTCCCCCTGAGGAATCTCAAAGTACTTTATAAATCTCAAAATACTTCATAATTCCCAATGGATTTAGACATGTCAAGCCTGGCAGGCTGCCCTAAGCACAAGTCACAGGTGGCGTCTATGCTTTCACTGGAGTCTAACTCACAGAGGGGCTCTGGGTTCCATGTTCATAGCCCAGTTGGTGTCCCTGTCCACTTCAGTGTCTGAAGAGTCCTTAGGAGCAGCCATAGGAACGATGTCACCTGGATTCTTGCGTGATGTCCGCTCTGCGGCTGGATGCAGGCTTTACCAGACACAACCCCTCAGCGTCTGCTTGCTGCTCACTCTTCTCTCCATTCGTAGCTGCTCTCTGCTGTCCCCCAGTCACCGTGGAGTCTCCTCTGCTTCATGTACAGTGTACACTGGCACCTGTGGTTTCTTTCATGTTACTAGAGCACGCGCTGGGATTGCTGGTCTGGGTCTTGGTTTCATGTATACTCTCTCAAAAAGAAGTTTTCTTTTAGTGGGGCAGTGGTGGCGCACGCCTTTAATCCCAGCATTCAGGAGGCAGAGCCAAGTGGATCTCTGAGTTCGTGGCCAGCCTGGTCTACTGAGCCAGATCCAGGACAGGCACCAAAGCTTCACAGAGAAACTCGGTCTCAAAAAACAAAAAAACAAAAAACAAAGGCCCTGGGTTCGATCCTCAGTTCAAAAAAAAAAAAGCATTTGTCAAAAAACAAACAAAAAAGAGAAAGGGAAAAAAAGAAATTTCCTTGAAAACTCACTACCCTTGCAGAAGACCCAGGTTGGAATCCTAGCATCCCATATTGAGACTCACAACTGCCTGTAACTCCAATTCCAGGAGAATCCAGGACCTTCTTCTGGTCTCCACTGGCTCTTGTTTGTATGTGGTACATATAAACTCATACAAACACATGCACATACAAAAAAATTAAGTAAAATTTAAAATTACATTTATTTATTTACTTACTTTTATATGTGGGCAGGAGGCACAGGCTATGTTGCAAGTGTGAAGGTCAATGGCAATTCGTAGAAATTGGTTCTCTCTTTCCACCATGTGGGTTCTGGAGACCAAACAAGGTTGCCAGTCTCGGTGGCAAGTGCTCTTACTCTCGGAGCCTTCTCAGGAGCCCCTTGCCTCCTTTTAAAATACAGCCACGTTTTCCTTAAGTGTCAGGTTTCTATATTCTGTTTTTATGTCCCCATTATCTTCAGGGACCCCTACTGTCCTTACGTCAGAGTGACTTTGCTCATGTTCAGTATTTACCTATTTTCTTTTTTTTCCCCCCAAGACAGGGTTTCTCTGTGTAGTTTTGGTGCCTGTCCTGGATCTTGCTCTGTAGCCCAGGCTGGCCTTGAACTCACAGAGATCCACCTGCCTCTGCCTCCCAAGTGCTGAGATTAAAGGCGTGCGCCACCACAACCTGGCCCTATTTTCTTTTAAGCTTTTTTTTTTCACTTTGTTTATATTTTCTCTCAGTCTCTCCTTCAATTCCTCACAAAGTATTATTTGTTGGGTTTATATGCCCATGTTCCATCTAGATCTGTACTTCTAAATTTTCATTTCTAGTTCATGAGTCCTGACACATCAGTTATGCATTTTTCTAACTTGTCTTACCCAGTTATTTGGATGTCTTTCAGGTCCATTGTAAATAACCTTCATCGCTTCTTCTGCATGGGAGTGGGTTTCTGTGATGCACTTTTACCATTTGTAGGGGCATTTCTCTGTCCCTTATTCATTTTCTCTCCCTACAGTAACTGGATGGGACCTGAGACTCTCCAATGGCCATTTGACATTTGAACCCATCCCCGCTCTCACCCCCACCCCAGCATTTCCCCCTAGAGAGCTGTGTCCTGAACCACACAGAGTGCTCTGGAATTTCCTCCCTTACTGCTCCACAGTGTGGCAGCTGCTGCGAGCCACGTAACCACCTCCTCAGCACACTCCAGGGATGGGGGTCGGGGCAAGAGTAACTGCAAAATTTCCAAATGACCAACTCCACAGGGCTGAGCGCCCCACCTGCCATTTCTGGAGTCCTTTGTCCTCATGGGTCTCTGGTGTGGGCTGGGAAACTGAAGGGGTATTCCCATTGCCCACACAGTCCTTGTTTTTTTATATTTTATATATGTGTGTATGTATGTATATATATATAATTTGTATTCATACATACTTTATGTATATACATACACACATACATATAATTTTGAGGTAGAGTCTCACCCAGGTAGCCCAAGCTGACCTCCTGCCTCAGCTTCCTGAGTATCAGTACTACAGGCAGTTACCACCATATCTACTTTAAAAAAAAAATCCCATTTGAAAGATGCTTGGCTCCCACAGTAGAGTCCCTTCCCTGGCAGTGGGGCCTGCTAGGTTCCCTTGGTGCTTTACACATGTGACCACCTTTCTCCATGTGCCTGATGCTGCTCATTTTCTCACCCCATCATCACCCGCCTCAGGTCAGCTCAGCATCCCAGCACGACTGGTTAGGAAATCAGCTCATCTCCAGGGAGACAACCACCATGTGCCTCCCCCCTTCTCTCCTGGGGAGTAAACTGCAGAGGACACAGGGACTCGAAGTCGGCAAGGCCCCAGCAGCTGGGTGGCAGCTGAGGGGGTGGTAGGAAGGCTAGGAACACAGCTTGTCCTGAGGGTCACAGCCCCACCCTATCTGACACTAAACGTTCCTAAATTACACTTCTCAGACATAAGCACCAGTGATGCTTCACTGTGTACGTTCCTTTCCCTCTTTCCTGCTCAAAACGTTCACTGTAACCAGTTGTAGAAAAATCACATGAGCCGGGCGGTGGTGGCGCACGCCTTTAGTCCCAGCACTCGGGAGGCAGAGCCAGGCGGATCTCTGCGAGTTCGAGGCCAGCCTGGTCTCCAAAGCGAGTTCCAGGACAGCCAGGACTGTTTCACAGAGAAACCCTGTCTCGAAAACCAAACCAAACAAACAAACAAACAAACAAACAAAAAACCAAAACAAAACAAAAATCTTGAAAATCACCTTCATTTTAGAAGTCGAAAGAGCTTCTTAACATTGCATCATCTTTTCGAGCCCGTTCTCTTACTGTTGAACTTGAACACCACCTCTCTGTTTCCATGTTTTAAAACATATTTTATTTGGATTTATGTATGTGTGCATGTACATATGTGCCTGTGTGTGAGTACTTGCAGATGCCAGAAGAGGGCACTAGGTTCCTGGAACTGGAGTTGCAGGCCGTTGTGAGCCATGTGACATGGTGCTGGGAACCAAACTCTGGTCCCCTGCAAGAGCAGTAAGTACTCTTAACCACTGAGCGTATCTCCAGCTCCATCCATAGGGTTTTCTTCTGCTTACAGATGCTGAAGGCTGGGACACTACAAACACACGGCCACACAATCACCACAGAACCCTTAAACAGAGAATTTGGTCCAAAGGGGCCTCTGTATATAGTGAACTTTGGCCCAGCCGGATGTTCCAGCATACTGCAACGCAACATGAGTTGTCTCTTGTAGCCAAGTGATTGAGCCTCAGCCAATTACAGAAGCCAAATTCTCGTTGAGACTGTGAAATTATGCACCAGACATGACCACTACATTACATCTCCCCTGTCTCTCTGTTTGCAAAAGCAACCACTAGATGCAACTCAAGTCAGTTTCTGCGCTTTCTAATCTGATTACCTACCTTGTATGGGAAAAAATTAAATGGTAGCTTCATAGTGTGTACTCATATCTGCTTAGAACAATTCTTTTCTCACCTACTGTCCAGATTAGCCATTTCCTACCAATTCTTGCCCATTGATCCTCCTAGAGTAGAATTCAGGGACTGTAGGTCAGTGGTTCAGTTTGACTCCCTGAGACTTACAGCTTTGGGAGAAAATGCAGCCCCCCCCCCCAAAGGTAAGGAAATAGCCAAGCACTTCTCAGAACACAAGCACGGCTCATGACCTTTGGCTTCATTAGCTGTCAGCACACTGCCTCTGCCTCGTGCTGTGGACTAATACACACCAGGCTCCCTTTTAGATGGAAGGGGAGGCTGCTGAAGCTCACTCGCTTTAGAAAGGTCTCCTTAAGGGGCTGGAGAGATGGTTCAGTGGTTAAAAGAACTAGCTAATCTTCCAGAGGACCCAGGTTCAATTCCCAGTACCCACATGGTGGCTCACAACCATCTATAACTTTAGCTCCAGGGTATCTGACACCCTATTTTGACCTCTGTGGGAACTATATGTACATGGTGCACATACGTGTATGCAGGTAAAACACTCAGACACATAAAAATAAATCTAAAAATAAAATGTCTCCTAAGTAGTATGTAGTTCAAGCAGCAAACTTCTACATGGACTTGAGAGGCAGCACCCTGGAAGACTTGACAAGATGCTGTTCAGAACAGAGGATATCTGAGCCAGAAGTGTGGTGCAAGCTGCAGGAGTCCTGTGTCAGACAGGGTGCTGGGACCCGCTTGGGTGCCATACCCCCAGGACTCCACAGCTCATCCTGCAGGGCCTTCTAGCCCAGTTGTCTATAGATGCAACAGCCGTCTGTATTCATGCTACGAGAGTATTTACAGCTCTCAAACAATAGTTAACAATACTGCCAGGACCTGCGGACAGCTTGAAGGTTTTGAGGTTTTAAATCAGACAGATGACAGGGTATGAGCCTACCCCTTAGCTCAAAAGTGATGCTTAATTGGCCACATTTTTGCTGGAAAGGACATGTTCTCTGAGTATTTTTATGAAAATAGTCTGCAAGCCTTCAATGATGAGTGCTCTAGCATCCAAGGTCATCTTTACCAATCAACTCTCTGATGACTGATTCCTTTATAGGAACAGACATCAAAGGGAACACATACACCTGAACCCATCTGCCATGTCTGTGTCCATGGTCTGTCTGTGTTAACCTCACCAGAGATGGTTGGAAGATAATAAAAAGAACTGCCACGCGGAGCTTTGCCCTGGGAAGGTCCAAATGAGCAACTGGATCGACAGGTGGCGGCTTTTGCTGAGGCCTTCAAACGGCCATTAGCTGGGGAGGAGTTCAGCTGTCTCTCTGGTCACGTGTGTGTGTGTGTGTGTGTGTGTGTGTGTGTGTGTGTGTGTCCTTAGGTGACCTCTGCTCATCAGAACAGTCCCAGAGCATCCCCAACTAGGCTGTAGGATGATTCAGAGCTGTGTTCTGTGATTAGCTGATGGTTCTATTTTGAACAGATTGGCATGTGGTGTGTCTAAGAACTATCTACTGGGTTGGAGCACCACTGTTAATGTTTTTGCACACCTGCTTGCCAGGGGCATGTCCTCTCACCAGGGGCATGCCCCCTCACTGGCTTGTGGCTCCCCCACATCCTGACAAAATGTGTTTTTTTACAGATTGGTTGAATTAATGTGAAGAGAGACAAGAAGTTCAACTGTGAACAAATCAACTAGATTTCTGTGTCATTAGGAATGAAAATGTTAGGATGTATCAAATATTAGGTGATCAAATGCCTTAGAACACGTGCTAAGAAATACAGTCAGGACCTATGTGCTACCGCCTGTTAGAAATTCAAAAGGGCTAAATAGACAGAATTAGTTCTGTTCATAAATCCAAATGCTCAATATTATAAAGAAGTCAGCTTGCCCCCAAACAACCCATAAATTCAATGCAACTCAATCCACAGGGGTGCTAAGAAAGCAGAAATTAACAAGTATATTCTAAGATTTGTATGGAAATATAAAGACCCAAGACTCCCTAAAGCAGCTATTAAGAAAAAGAGCAGAACAAGAACATGCTCACTACAGAATCAAGTCCTGCCTTGGAGGAATTAGGAACTGAGCTAGCCTCAGACAGACACGGGGAAAACAGATCCCCGGCTCACAATGACGGGGCTGGTGCAGCTGGTGATGAAATGGCATGTCTCTTGGGAATGGCAGCTAATCTAGATGCATCCTCCTTGCAGTAATGCCTGAGGCAAGAAGATAAACAGAGAAAAACAGAGGACCAGGCTCAAGCCTAGGTCACTACTGTGCTGTCAAAGCAAAGCAGGACTGCAGAGTCACGTGACCCGGGGCATTAACTCAGGAGGGCAAAGGATGGAGTCCACAGTGCTGCCCCGGCATGGACTCACACACAAGTGTCTTCTGCTGGTTATAAACATGTGCTGTAGTGCAGAGTGGAAGGCCATTTCTTTCTTTATCATCAGGATCTTGCTAGGCTTCGTAGGCTGGCCTGGAACTTGCCGTCTTCCTGCCTCCCCATCCCAAGTGGTGAGATCATATATGGGTGTCCTCTATGCTCTGTGTTATAGTCTTTAAAAAGTAAACATGTGGATTGAAGAAAAGGAAGGGGAATTACGTGATTATGTTATAACCTCCCCAAAATAAAATAAATAATTTTTAAAAAAAAATTTAAGTAAATATGTGGTGCCAGGGCTATTCCACATTCATAGGGAAGACTCAGTCACTACTTGCATGAGGCACAAAAGTCAACTCTAGGAGGGTTTTGGATATGTAGAAGGCAAAATGTCAGCTTTCTAGGAGACAGGCTAGGGGAATGACTCAGGAAATTCAGCACTGCTAGAAAAGCCAGAGGACCAGAGGTTGCACATGAATGTGGGGTAAGCATGGCAATCCACTCATAATCCTACTGCTTGGATTACAGAGGACCCCTGGAGCAGGGAGCAAGCTGGGTAGCTAGATTAACCTCCTCAGTGAACTCTGGGTCAAGTGAGAGACCCTGCCTCAATATCTAAGACAGAGAGCAACTGAGAACGATACTTGTGTCAACGTTGGTCCTACATATACAGGTGAACACACATGCATACATACATACCCACACCTACATGTGTGCCCCACATGTGCATACATGCATGTACACCACATATACACTCAAAAAAAAAGAGAGAGAGAGGGAGATCATCTAGTAGAAAGCATAGGAAAGTGTCTCTCGCCTTCAGCACAGGGAAAGGTTCTGAACAAAGCAGCTCAAGAGAAATCTGCTCAGACATCCTGCCTATGCTTCCTAGGCCTCCTCAACCACACAGCAACGGTTTCCCCATCAGCAAACATTCATTCCCTGTGAGGTCTCAAAGCCCCAAATCGGCACACAATGTACTATGCACACCCTGATCTCCTTAGCCACTTCCCAAGCCTGGATAATGAAGTGACTGTGTATGGTCTCAGTCTTGTTAGCAGAACTGAGATTAGCCCCCAGCACATCTGTGCACATCCCTGAATGTTCTCCTACAGACATTCTCAGGACTCACTGCAATGAAAACCCAGCAGCATCTTCCATGTCCTGGTACCTGCCGAGGGAGAGTCACCTGCAGAGGGGATCTGCTCCACAGTCTTCAGCAGCTTCTAAGGGTGTTTACCCAACCAGCCGCCCGGGGAACTTGAGAACTAGTGACAGGTTAAAACAATGTGGCAGATAGACACTTGCTTTTATTTGTGTTCCTTGGGGAAACCTCCCTGGAGCTTCTGGTCACTGTTTATGGTTCCCTGAGCTGGATTAGTGACTTCTGGAAAGGAGAAGCTTGATTTGCTAAAATTGGGTCAAGACCATTAGTGGGCCATGAATTTAGGTGCCAAATGCTTTGAGACTAGGTGTGTGCAGTGTTGCAATCACGAGGCAAGCACATTTCTTACTGTAGGTCATGCTAACATCTACAAAAAGGTGTGAAGGTCGCAGTCTCAGAACCTAGCTGTGGGGCTGGAGAGATGGCTTAGCAGTTAAGAACACTAGCTGCTCTCCCGGAGGGCTGGAGTTCATTCCCAGCACCCACATGGTGGCTCACAATCATCTTTAACTCTAGCTCCATGACTTCCAAGGGCACCAGTCATGCATGTGATGCACAGACATTCATGCAGACAAAACACCCATACACATAAAATACTTAATTAAAGGGAAAACCTAGCCACACTGCAGTATCGGATCTAGAGGCCCAAAGCCTTTTGTCTGGTTCATTAGGAGGACTGAGGGAAATAGGAAAACCAGACAGGGCTGCAGAGAGATGTGGGATAAGGAATAGAGGGAATTACTCCCAGATAGCTGAGGGTCTGGGTTTTTCTGATATATGTACAGAACAAGGCTGGCCTCTGGCAGGGTCAGGGAAACCAAGTTGCCTGCTCTATGCAGAAAGAGCCATGGCTCTGTGCAATAAGGAGAATCCTATTCTTTGAGGCCCGACTACCTCCAAAGCTCCTTGTGGGAATATTTTTCCCACTCCATGAACACAGAAGCACTACTACCCAGAATAATATGCACATGTTTCTCCAGGGAAACACTAGCAAGTTCTTTTTAAGTTCAAGACTTTGGCATCAAGTGCTGTGGAAATACAGCCACCTGGGACTGTGCAGACAAAAACACAAAATCAGCCATGACTGGGCACAATAAGCAGAAGAAAGGCTCAAGTTCTGTGCTCATCAGGCACGTAACTTAAAAATGAAGACCCAGAGTGGGGAGGGGCTTGGACCTGCCTCAGCTGAGTGTGCCGGGCTCTGCTGACTCCCCATGGGAGACCTTGACTTGAGAAATGTGGGGATGGGGGGTATAGGCTTGGGGGGAAGGCTGGGGGTGGGGGTGGGAAGAGGGGGAATCTGTGGTTGGTATATAAAGTGAATAGAAAATTTCTTAATAATAATAAAAAAAAGAAAAAAAATGAAGACCCAAAGAGAGTTCCAGCACTAGGCCAGCACCATGTGGCTTCCTTGGTGCTGGTCTTCCTTCACTGTCAACCACCTGAAGGCTCCTCACTTGGCACTGCATCCCCTTCTTCCTATATACTCTCAAATTGACATCGCCCAGCACCGGGAAACTTCAAGCAACGGCAGACAGACAGACACTCAGCTGCCCAGTTGGCGGTCTCCACTTGACTGTTTTGGCGGGTCTCCTAGGCACCTGCCAAACCACAGCTCTGGATCTCCTCACAAACTCCTCATCCAGACTTCTCTCAGTGCCTTAGGCCAAAACCTAAGGACCATCCTGTATACATGCTCACTCTCATCCTCACCTCTGCCTGGGTCCAACCAGGGCACAGGGTACCAGCTGCCCTCCCCTCCACCCTCCCAACTCCTCACGCTGCCTCCCCAGCCCCGCCCCCAATAGCCTGCTGGTGTTTTGAACTATCTGTCAATGTGCATTCAGCCCCTGGATCTGAGGTTATAGGAAATATTCAAAACTGAAAATTGCATCTGTCCTGAACAAGCAGAGTTTTCCTAAGCAAAACAGTCTATCAGCCATTCTCAGAACCAGACAATGCTGCCTGAAACACTGGGGCTTAGATGCAAGGCATAGATATTGTGAGTTACAGATTTTTTTTATTGTATGTAGTTTTTGCTCATAATATAGACACATAATGACTTATTATGGGGAAAAAGACTTTTAATATGTCCCTACGATCATCTCTCAGCATGTAAGTATCAAATTAGTATAATTGTGAATGGTAGTGTGTTAGGATGTTCATTTTGAAAAACTACCATTTGTGCTAGGTGGTAGTGGCACACACCTTTAATCCCAGCACTTGGGAGGCAGAGGCAGGTGGATCTCTGTAATTTCGAGGCTGGCCTGGTTTACAGAGTGAGTTCTAGGACAGCCAGAACTGTTATACAGAGAAATCCTGTCTCATAAAACCAAAAATGAATGGTGGCCTGGTATGGTGGCTCACCCCAGAACTTGGGAAGCAGAGGCAGGTGAATCATTGTGAGTTCCAGGCTACCAGCATGGTCTACATATTGAGTTCCAGGCCAACCAGGACTACATAATGAGATTATGTCTTTAAAGAAACAAAGTAGCACATCCCAACAGGCAGTCTGTCTTAGTCAGTGTTCTGTTGCTGTGAAGAGACACCATGACCATGGCAACTCTCATAAAAGAGAAGCATTTGATTGGGGCTTGATTAAAGTTTCAGAGGTTTAGTTCATTGTCATCATGGCAGGAGCATGGCGGCACACGGGCAGACATGGTGCTTGAGAAGTAGCTGAGGGTTCTACACCCAAATCCACGGGTAGCAGGAAGAGAAGAGCCACTGAGCCTTATGGTGATATTTTCTTTTGTACCAAAATGTTATTTGTATAATAAATAAAGTTGCCTGGGGGGTCAGAGCTATTAGCAAGCCATAGGAAAGCAGGGCAGTGGTGGTGTACATTTGTGATCACAGCACTTGGTAGACAGAGCTAGGTAAGTCTCTGTGTGTTCAGGGATACAGCCAGCATTGGATACACATGCCTTTAATCTCATTACCAACCATAGAACACCTGGAGGTCTATACAGACAGGCCGTAATGAGGCAGTCCTGTGGTTGGGTTTACAACCAATGAGAAGGCAGAACAGAAACTATATAAAGACTTTAACCCAGGAAGTACCGGCTCCTTCGGAGAGGTAGGACCACTGCAGGAGGAAGGGTAAGGTTTTGGCTCTTAGCTCTGACCTCTTGGCTTTCTTCTTTGCATTGGTTCTGTGTTTCTTATTTATAAGACGGTTGGTTACATCTACAGAGCCTGGCTTGGGCTCTGAAACCTCAAAGCCCACCCTCAGTGACACACTTCCTCCAACAAGGCCACATCTCCTAATCCTGTCCAGTCCTGCCACCCCCGGTGACCAAGCATTCAAATCTATGAGCCTATTGAGGTCATTCTTACTCAAACCACCACACAGTCCGAATATAAAGATGTCTGAGGCAAAGCAGTGTTACCCCCCGCCTTCACTTCTGAGTGAGTGTGTCTCCTACTGCTGCCATTCTCTACTGACCTCAGTGTCCAGCTTCTTCAGCCTTCCTACATAGACTGAACGCCAGTGACACTCGAGGAACTTCCAGGCCTTCAGCCCAGCGTTAGGACTGCTGAGAGAGGGACCTGGCTTCATAGCCCTTACAGGTTCTCAACCTCCCCAGTGTGCAGACAGCAGACATCACTGAACTACCCAGGCTCCGCTCTGTGAGCCTGGGGAAAGTCCCGTTGGGTTTGGTGCCCTCCTGTTCTTCACTGACAAGCCTTCATACACTCAATGCTCTTCAAGAAGTCAGCTGTCGGTGAAGTCTGAGGTGCTTAGCTTTTAGTGGCTGCAGTTGTTGGCTTCCTTCCACACCTGACCCTGGACCTTGCAGAGTAAGAAATTGCTGCTTCGGAGCATCAGTGCACAGAGAATTCTCAGACGGAGAAAGGAGCCCGCAGTGGGCATTAGGCCAGGATCACAGCTGAGACATTGGGGTAGCTAGGTCCAAAGTGAGATCGCATTACCCAGTGGAAGCGATTTCATAGAATCTCTATCTGTGCCCTTTTTTTTCCGTGGGCCTGAATCTGGGTCTTCCCTTGGGGTTGTGACAGCTCAGGCTCTGCCGGGGCAGTGGTACTCCTTGGAGTGTCTTGCCTGTGTCCCCACCCACAGCACAGGTCTAGCTAGCTGCCCTGAAGTATGGGGACCACCTGCCCAGTGGCATTCCAGGTGCCTCAAGGGTCTCTTCCAGACATGTTTGGAGGTCTAGGGAGAGCTTACCTACCTAGGAAGGGTCTCTCTGGCCATCTATTGGTGCTCCTTATCCACCAGAAGCTTCAGAAGAATCTGGAATCTCTTAAAAACTAGACAGAGATACCAGTTCTACAGCTAGTGGGAATTAAGATCTTAGCTTTGACGCCTATGGAGGGCCAACGCCGGAGAACAAACATTGCTAGTGACCGTGATGTCCGACTTCATCCTTTACTTCCTAGCTGGCCCTGACTGGGATACTAATATTGTCAACTTGGCAGGGTCTAGACTCGCCTAAGAGACATACCTTCGTGCATGCCTGGGAAGGAGTTTCTAGATTGAATTAGCTAGGGTCAGAAGATCCATCCTAAAATTGGGTGGGGTCAGAAGATCCATCCTAAAATTGGGTGGCACCATTTTGTGTGCTGGGGTCCTGGCAAGCTGCGAACCAGCATTCACCTCTCCGCTTCCTGACTGTGGATGCAGTAGAGACAGCTGTCTGGAGTTCCTGCCACGCCGCCTTTGCCACCGTGATGGAGGGTACCCTCAAACAGGGAGCCAAAAGAAGCTGATTTTGTCAGCTATTTTGTGACAGCCACAAGGAAAATAGCTCATACAATGACTTCATTGAGCAAATATTCCTCCGGTGAGTGGTAAGTGGGTGAGGCCACAGGCATGCCTGATAGTTTCCTTCCGTCTGATTTCTAGTTGCCGAGAGAAGCTACAGTTCGTGGGAGACTTGAAGGCTGCTTCTGACGTGTGTCTTCGTTTACTGACTGGGTTGGAAAGGGAAGGGACAAAGCGCAGGTGACACCTGGGGAAGGAGGTCTCAGGTGAGGTGCCAGGGATGCACGCCCTGTGGTGTGCTGTGCCCACGTCTTCCCACTAATCGGCACTTGGGAGCTCTAAGCACATCTGGCTTCTAGGGTCTCTTCCTGCAGCTCCCTGTCCTTGCAGTGGGCTCTGTGTTCACACAGGCCCAGGGGTCCCTTGTTACTGCTGTCACTCTTGCAAATACCTGTCCTGCTAGATGCCTTGTGCACGTGGTTCCAGATGAGTGACAGGGCTGCTGGGACTTGGAAGCAGCAGAAATGCTACGAGCAGATGAAGGTATCCTCAGGATGTCATGAGATGGATGTGTTTTGACAAGCTGCACATAAAACACACGTGGTGCTGCTGCAGTGGGGTTGGTGGCAGAGTAGCTGAGGATGTGACAGAAATGCTCTGCTTGGTGATCTCCATGGCCCCCAATTCTTTAGATGAAAAGACCCTTGTTGTCACAGGAGAACAGAAGGCTGCAACTGCTGGGTCCCTAACAAGTCATTTCTCCTAGCTGCAAAATGCTTTGGAGGAGGGCAAGCGAAATGTTTGGGGCTACAGGTATGGTCACAACTGTGGTTCAGCCATAGTAAGTAAGAGGCTCTCGGTTTCCAGCCCACAATTTCCTGCATGCACACAGAGGGTAGTTTATTTTTCAATGCACAGCCAGTGTTGGTTCGTGGCTGGCTTCACAAAGCAGTTGTCGAATCCCGAGTTGATGTGTACTCACACCAACTTATTCTGTTTAGTTCAAGTCCACTACGAATACTTCAGGGGAAACTCAGCGTTGGCCCCAGGACTATGCCATTTGACAAGGACCCGGAGGACCCACAGCATACGTCCTCTGTGGGAGGGATGTCCCATAGGTTAAGGGTCCCTGCATGCACTCCCACTGGATTTTGGACTCCCAACTCTCTCCACTTGCCATTCTCTTCCCCAAAGATACCCACCAGGATAAAGGAGTGGGTACTTCTGCAGAGACCTGGCCACGTCCTCCTTTATAGAAGACCATTTGGTTCCAGGGGCAGGAGCTCAGGGCAGGGGACCTGGGGCAGGAGCTCAGGGCAGGGGACCTGGGGCAGAGGCTCAGGGCAGGGGACCTGGGGCAGAGGCTCAGGGCAGGGGACCTGGGGCAGGAGCTCGGGGCAGGGGACCTGGGGCAGGAGCTCGGGGCAGGGGACCTAGGGCAGAGGCTTCAGCGCCCACCTTGCTCTTCTCCTGCTGCAGCTCAATCTGGATATCCGTGAGCTTGGCTCGCAGCTCCTCGTTGGCAGCCTGCAATGCGGCGAGTGCCTCTGCTTTGTCCCCCTTGGCCCGGCTGCCCGCGCCCTTCTTTGACATGGTGAGGCTGGATGGCCAGAAAGACGCCCAGGGGCAGCTGCTCCGTCTGGGCCAGGGTATCCACGCCAAGCTCTTGGCAGGTGCCACTCCGCTACATTTTCTCACTCACCTAGAGGAAAAGCACACCCCCAGTGAGCAGATTGTATATGGCCAGCTGCTACAGTAGCCCCTCAGCTGTGGGCTTTCAAGCCTAGAGCTCAGGGCCTTGGTGTTGGGGTGGGGGCACAGTCAACTCCTCATCTACTCTCTCTCATCTCCTCTCATCCCAGAGCTGAGGATGTGGTCCTGACTGTGCTTGCTGAGGACCAGCACTGGTCACAGAGGCGTCTGCTGTTGCTCATTGTCCTCAGACAGGGACTCCATGCACTGGACATGCTATTCCTTTGCTCCTTTAAGAAGAGATTGGTGTGTAACTCTGAACCTAGAGTTTCATATATGCGTGTGAGACCCATGATGGCAACAGTAAGTATAAACCATGAGCTAAGAATAGATGGTGGAGCAGAGGCCACAACCCAGGGTCATTACAGGGACCCACAAACTTCATCCAGGAAACGCAGGGGTTCGGGGAGCAGGAGGAATCAAGAGGAGGGGAGAGGAGGGAGAGGGAAGGAGAAGTGAGGGGAGGAGAGGGGTGGGGAAGGAAAGGGAACACACAGGTCTCAATGAGGTATTTGTACTTTCACACGGAGGTAGGGTACCAGCTCACCAAGGAAGAACCCACAAACCCTGGTTGGGCTCCCTGGAGCACTAGAACCCAGCTTAGCCCTGGGCAGCTGCCTGCTGCCCTTCCCTCCTGGGAATGGAAGCCTTGAGTATGAGCTCTCTGTTGCTACACAACTAGCTGTAACTCCTCCCAGTTGTCTGTCCAACACCCATGCCTAGGGTCTGGGAGCCACCTAGGCTGGTCCCTTAAATGGGTTCAAGTTTATTCTGTTTATACTGTTGCCTAGAAACACCAGCATTTTACAAAAGCAGCTGAGCAAAATGGCTGATGGCATTCAAGTACCCAGATGGTCTTAGTGAGCTATCTTGAATGGTGGACTCACCACCTGGCAAGGACTCCTCAGGCCTTGGTCTAGATCAGTGTTTCTCAACCTTTCTAATGCAGCGACCCTTTAATACAGCTCCTCATGTTGTGGTGACCCCCAACCATAAAATTATTTCCTTGCTACTGCATAACTGTAATTTTGCTACTGTTATGAATTGTAATGTAAATTCTGACATGCAAGATAGCTGATACATGTCCCCTGTGAAAGGGCTGTTTCACTCTCAAAGGGGTCATGACCCACAGATTGAGAACTAGATGGAAGGAGCCATGGGTCCTGATATTGCTTCATTAACCTCTATGAGCAAGGTATAGACTTTTCTCCAGCTTCTGGATCGCCATACCCTGCCCAGCAAAGCCTGCTGCCCATTCTGTACCAGCTTCCAGTCAAGAGTACCAGACACAGCCCAGAACCATCTATATAAGATTTCTGCTTTAATTTATCCCCCTGACTCCTCCATTGCCTCAGCAGCTGCCAGCAAGGTTCAGGGCCCCTGTAAGGCCCACCATGACCATGCCAAGGCACCAACATTTACCCAGTGTCTCCAGTAGTTTATTTTACTTATTTTAAGATATAACTCTTAAAAAAAAAAGTGGTACACGCCTTTAATACCAGAACTCAGGAGGCAGAGGCAGGTGGAGCTACATGAGTTCAAGACCAGCCTGGTTTACAAATCAAACCCTAGGCAGCCAAGACTACCTAGTGAGACCCTGTCTCAAACAAAAACAGAAAAATAATCTTTAGGCCTTGCCTCGATAAAGCCATGTTATTAGCCACACACAAAGGTAACCAACTTAAAGAGGGAGCAAGGAAGATACTGTGTGTGTGTGTGTGTGTGTGTGTCAGGGTCGTTTCTAGAAGCCTGGTGCTCACAGCCCAAGTTGCTATGCTGATGAGACAGTGCAGGCCCATGTGGTCTGAGAAGGGCCATCTTGAGCCACCACTGGGCAGAGCTCTGCCAAGCTCTGCCTGCCTGAGGTAGCACTGGAGACAGAAGTCAGCAGCAGGCTGCGATGGAGCAAGGGCTCCCAAGGGATGGAACCCAGAGATGCAGACCTGGAGACTAAGGACATCCTTGGCTTCGTGTCAGCTCAGCCCCAGCCACAGATGCAGAGAGGGTGAAGAGGGGAGTCACAGGAAGGGAGCTAGCTAGTCCTGAACTATGCAGTCAACGCAGGAAGGACACAGGGCAGGGACAGCCAAGAGACAGTCACTTGGAGTGGCTCTGGTTAAGCATCTGTAACTTGCTCTGTATTGGAATTAGCATAAAAATATTGACTGTGGAGCTAGAGAGGTGACTGGGGGTTAAGAGCGCTGGCAGCTTTTCAAGAGGAACCAGGTTCAAGCCCCAGCTCTGACATGGCAGCTCACACCCATCTGCAACTCCAGTTTCAGGGGATCCAATGCCCTCGTCTGGCCTCTGCAGGCACCGGACACAAGCGTGGCACACAGACATATGTGCAGACAAAATACCCACGCACATATAATAAAAACAAGTCTTTAAAAGAATATGCTGAGTATCTCAAATGTTTGTTAAAGTGTGTTTGGTGATTAGTGAAATAAAGTGCCCCAGACGTTCTCCTCCGAGTCTGAGGGAAAGCCTGGGCTCCATCCCAGGCCTTCTCAGCTCCCAGGCATGTACTGTGTTGCTGCTAGTGCTGAGCAGAACTGAATTTTTCATGCTTTCTTTGGTGAAGTCATTAAATTAATAGCTCCATCTACCATCTTTTGTTTTGGGGTCTCCAAGGAAGTAATAAATTTTCTTTCCAAGACCACGGTAGAAGGGTTGGGCTGACCTCCGCCAGTCTCCCTGTGATGAGAGATACGGCAGGCGGCAGAGCTTTACGGTTGATGAATGCACCCTGGTGTGGGTTAATCACCTCTGTAAACCTCAGGGTGCTCACTGGGGGCCTATCTGGGGAAGACTGCCCTCCCCTCTCTGTCCCTGCTTGCCCTTGGGTTTATTTAATGTTTAACTGTGATATGTGTTTTGATGTCACTGTGTGACCTAAGGGACATGGAGAAGTCAGAGTAAGCCTTCAACACCCAGCACTCTTTGGAGCACTGTCCCCTCCCTGGTCTGCTCCATAATTCATGTTCTGTCTGGGTTGTCACACATAGTCTTGCAGTCTTTAAAGCAGGCTCGGTCAGAGGCCTTAAGCCAGACCAATGACTCGTGGCAATGAACACTTGTAAGTAAAGATGAATGTACCAAACGGTAAATAAACTGTGTGACTCAACCAGCCACAATACAGCTTCTACAGTGAGATTCTTCTCTCTCTCTTTCTCTCTTTTTTTGTTTTGTTGTTGTTGTGTTTTGTTTTGTTTTGTTTGTTTTGGTTTTTCTTTTAAATTTTGTTTTGTTTTTCAGGGGGAGACTGCAAGGGCAAATGACAGATTTGAGGAGACAGGGAGGTAAGTGGGATCAGAATGCATGATTCAAAATCTACAAAGAATCAATAAAAGTTATAAGAATTTTTTTTAAAAAAAAAAAAAAGCAGGCTCGGGTTCTTTCTGGTTAACTTGTTTATGGGGAAGAGATTATGACTCTGACAATTCGTTTCCATGGAAACATAAAGTGATGTTGAGGGAGGCAGGTGACACATGTCCCCCAAATTTGGAATCTGAACAAGTAGGAGGAGATAGAAAAGAGCCACAGGCCATGGGGCCAGCACTTCCTTGTTGAGCAGGACCCTCACAGTGATCCAGAGGCCCTGGTACTCATAGAGGGCCATGGGGA
>CABHPQ010170922.1:9901-64316 GCA_902168405.1 Peromyscus aztecus
TCATTCTCTTCACTGCTTAGTGCTCTCTCCACAATCATTGCTCCGCTAGAGAAGCCCTACTGTTCTGCTTAGTGCAATGATGGTGAGCATGCCTTCCTCTTTTAGGGTGTGGCTAGCCCTTGCCACCCTTGGAGCAATGTGGTCCACAAGGAAAGAGGAGTCAAGAGCCCAGCCTTGAAACACCAGGTGCTGCAGGCTTCTTCCCCATGGGACCAGGGACAGGGTGCTGGTTTGCACCCCAGCCAGCACACAGTCCTCACAGGACTGTCTTGATGTAGTCTCAGGATGGGGGAAGACTCAGACAACAGAAGTAAAATAGCAGTCCTTGCCCCTTTTAGGATTCACGTGACGGAGTTCTCTCCGGCAGACATGTTGGCTTCAGGTTTTACTTGACTTCAGGTATGAATGACAGACTTCCTAGATACCTTAACTCCACCAAGAACAGAGGGGTGACATGCAAGTAGCCTCAAGGTACACCCGTTCTCCCTCAGTGCCCTGCCCTTAACCACTGGGACCTGTTTCCTGGCTGACCTCTTGTGAACCCTAGATGCACACAAGACTCTTCCTGGCTTGGCTCCAAAAAAGCTCCTATTTTCTTGGAAACCTTTAGCTCACTCTTTTCTGAGGACATCATGTTGAAAATGGGTGGCCAACAAGTTGTCAGAGGTAAGCTGGGACCCCTTGCAGCAGCTGTCTGATCTGTGGGTAAAGATCCACTGCTGGACCTGCAATCGGGGATTAGGGCTTGAAGGTACCTGGTGGTCTCGATTGCTTACCTGAACTGAAGGCATGTTACCAGGAAGTTCAAGACTCGCTGTCTTGCCCTGCACGTCTAACCACAAGTCTGCCCAGATGGGAGCGGAAGAGGAAACACTAAGGAGAGAAAAGGGGCCAGAGAGGTTGGGGATGTAGAGTAATGGGGGAGCATTGGCCTGGCATAATAAATGCACCTATGTACACATTCTTTTGGTGGCTGTTGTGTTTTTCAAGACAGGGTTTCTCTGTGTAGCACTGGCTGTCCTGGAACTCACTCTGTAGACCAGGCTGGCCTCGAACTCACAGATCTGCCTGCCTCTGCCTCCCCAGTGCTAGGATTAAAGGTGTGTGCCACCACAGCCCAGCTCCCTGAGCACATCCTTGTACACACTACCTATTCCAGTGGGTTGTTCTTACGGGGCTACAGAAAGAGCTAGAATGGCCAGGGGTGCTGACGTAGCCCAGCCCCTGCAGCTCTCAAGCAGTGTTAGTGAGGAGATGGAAGTCTCAATTCCAGACATGGATTTCCCCAACCCTGGGTTAAAATATGGGCACAGATAGGACAGTTCAAAGACAACACAAACATGTTCCTCTTCCCAGGTCATCCCCGCAATCCCCTTTCAGGCAGTTAGCAGCCAAACTTCCAAGTAAAACCACAGAGGCTCAGAGAGGTTAAGGAACTTGCTGGCAGAGACACAGCTTCTACTAATTGAGTGTGTCCCTTACCTCACACAATCTATCCCCCAGTGCTGATGCTAGAGAGCCCTGGTCAGGAGGCCTCACAGAATTAACAAACATTAGACAGATGAGGACCCTCAGGAGTTTACTGGGCTCATTAAGCCCCTGACATGTGTTTTACATTTCCTTTTCAGGACCCCTGGGGAAGACGTGTTAAACAGCTCCACAGACAGCAGCTGTGGACACAGATCATTTCCTAGGGTCCATCAGACGGATCCTCTGGGCCACTGTAGCTGTGCCTAAAGAGGAGACAGCCAAGACTACCTCCCCACCCCAGCCTTGGTTTGGAACCATGGGGCCTTTGCTCCCCTGGGTAAATGGAGTCAGTCCACTGGTGTCCAGCCTGTGCTCTACGTGTTTGAAAAAGTAGTTTCAGAAGGTCTTGACCCTTGAGCTTCAGACCCAAAGCCCCATATTGCCTAAATACCAAGTTCTCCTGTGGGTAAACCCCAAGAGTCCCCCTCAGCACGCCCTCCCTATGCTGGGTCTTTCGGTTCCCGGGGAACCACAGTCTGTGCTAGCTGGGATACACAGGGAAGTTGGGGAGCATCCTGCTGTGTCTGCTTTTCTAGGAATGTGGAAGGTTGGCTTGAAAGATGTTGGAAGTTTATTTGTCTTGACTGAGAGAGAAGGACACTCCAAAATGCCACTAAGTGGTGCCTGGGCTACAGAGGGTCATGGTCCCCAAAGAAAGTTGTTTGGGCTGGCCGCTATAGCCAGGCAGGGGGACCCCTGAGCAAGTCAGTCCAGAATCTCCATATTGAAGGTGCAGGACAGTAATCAGTCACCAGGGAGCATGTGGTTGACATGGCCTTGAATTTTTTGCAAGGCTGAGAACATCCTCATAGTCCATCTCAAATATATCTGAGGAGGCGGGGGAGCCATCAAGGAGCAGAGTCCAGGCCTAGCAGCCAGAATTCTGGCCCCAACCGGTGAGCCACATGGAGATGTGGCTGGAGTTGAAAAGAATGTCTGGTCTTTCATCAGGAATTGGAAATCTTGGTTTAATGTGACATCTCTCAAATTTTTTTACAGTATCAGCATCTAATTTAATTTACAAGCAACAAAGCTACCTCAGCCAAATCAATCTATCTCTTGACTGAATGTGGCCTCCCATCAGTCAAAGGGCATGGGAAGAGGACACTGAGAGGGATCACCAGGGAATAAGGAGTTTTTTAGAAGAATTATTAACATGATGGACAGACAGAGGCAACAGCACGGTGTGGACCCTAAGGGGAGTTTAGACCCCAGAGCCAGAGAGGAGAATCGGAGCTCCTGTGTAAAAGTGGAAGTCTCTTATACCATTCTGAGCATGGGGGAGGTTTCCTAGTAGGAGCTTGTAGCCTCTCTGATGCCCAGGCAGGAGGCAGGGAAGCAGATAGGGAGTGGGATGTATGGCCAACAGCCCCTGTGAGGTTAACTCACTTCCACAGTGAGAGAGCTCCTGGCCCTGGGAAGTGTGGTCATGGGGACTCACAAGCAAGGTCTCAGTGCAGTGCCTATTCTGTCTGTGAATGGTGGAGCTGCTACAAAGTATTGTGGTCTGAGCAGCAGCTAGATTCTGACATTACATTCTTACAGTCAGCTGTCAAAGGGGGGTACACTGCTGTGGCCAGTCACACACCTCCGAGTCTGTCTCCAAGACTGAAGGGTGAGATACAAACAAGGAACGCGTTAGGGAGGGAAGCCTGAACCAGCCCAGAGAGCCTGCTCTGCTTTATTCTTTCAATTACCATCCACTGTCCGTCTGTTGTGATCCAGGCATCGGAACATCGTGATGTGTTCATTTCCTATTGTAATCATATCAAATCGCACAGACTCAGTGGCCTAAGTCAGAAATGTGAACCTCGAGGTATTGGTGGTCAGAAGTGAACATCCAGCATCCCTCGGCCAGGATCGAGATGATGCCAGGCTGTGTTCCCCTGCAGACTCTGAGACAGAATCTGTCCCTGCTCCTGACTGCTGGTGGTTACCAGCGTCCTTTGACCCTGGTTCTGTCACTCCAATGGTCTGGTTCTCCCTGCTCTGTATTTGAGCTCCCTTGGCCTCTCACTGATAAGGGACTTGGAATTTGCTTTAGGACACCTGTGAAGACCATTTATCTTTATAAGATGATATTTAGAGATTCCAAGGATTAGGACCTGATATGTTTGAGATTATTACTCTGTGGGTGGCAAAGAACAGAAGGGGCAAAGTCCATGTTTTTCTAGATCTGGCTTTCTGGACAGGAGGTAGGGGTAAGCCAACAAGCCAATGACTGCATAACAAAATGTCATATTAATGAAGTCATAGGAAGAACAGATTAGGTCCCCTGGGAACAGTCCTCAAATGTCAGGGATGTTATATGGGTGGTAGGGGAGCCTGGATGTCCTTTGACCATACTATGTGTGCCCAGGCTACACCCATGGCAAGTGCTGGCCACAGCCCTGAGACTTAGTGCGTGAGAGCATCATCCTGTGAGAGTGGAAAGCACCATGGGATGGGGAAATCTTCTAGGTAGGAGGCAATCCTTTGAGATGCCCTGCCCCCAGGACCTATTATAGACACTCAGTAGCCTGGCCCCAGCTAGGAAGGGCAGCCTCCTGGGGCACTTCTGCAGGGTTTGGCTGACAAGGTTCCCTTCTGTGTCTAATTCAACTAGGAAGAGTTGCCCTGCCTCTAAGAGAGTGTATGTCAGAGGAATCCAAACCCATCTGTCACCGGGTAGGTACCAAGGAGAAAGGTGGGGGCAACCTTTGCTTAGGGAGGCCTCGTCTCCCAGTGGGAGGACTTGGCAGCCACTCTATGAACACTCCAGAAAAGTAGGCTGGTTCAGACAGCTCAAGGCCAGCTCTTGTTCTTGGGTCTCACACAGCATTGAACTGTGAGCCTAGTTGCAGACAGAGCTTCTTGCAGCCAGGCTGGTGGTATCAGTTTCAGACCGGTCCTTCTCTAAGGTCCTGGGATTTCACTTGATGCGTGTCAATAATTAAATGCTTTCCCCTAGCTTGTCTTGTGTCCTTTGTGGTCACATACTTCAGGATCCCTCTAGCTGCTCTTCTTTCTTTGTGAATCAAAATGGAAATTAAGTCACCGGCAACATCCAAACTCCTTCAGATCTTAGTAAGCCAGTGTACCCCATGCCTCTGAATTAAAATGTATACTGTAGCTAAAAGCACCAAATTCAATCTCATTTGTCCTGCCCTCTCTGATGTCTCTAGATGTTGGGAAACCCCTGCATGGATAGGCACCCAGCCTTCCCAGATCTGCACCAGCAGGGATCTGGGATTGCTCCCTCCTGGTTGGGAGCGTGGGTGGACCAGGCTGGAGTCAGGCACTTGGTATCTCCGTTGTGAAGCAACGGGGTAATCAGGCCCACTTCCTTGCTTTCCTTCTAAGGGAGGAGTTGTCTGGGCAGGTCCTCAGAAACCAGGGAAGAGCTTTGAACTCAGCCAGCCAGGGCTGGAGAGAGACAGAGTCCATCTCGGGTCTCAGGGCTGGTGTGGGATGCACCTTGGGATTCAGAATTAGGCCTGGGTTATTTAGGGCTTGACCACAGCGTCTAGAAACAGCTAAAATAGTGGCTGCAGAGAGTGTGGGGACTGTTACCTTGGTCACACTCCCGACAGCTGTGTGTCCTTGACTAAGGGCTCCCAAGGACACCCTGTGTCCCTATCTAGAAAAGTAACAACGTCTTTCATAGGGCTGCAATAAAAATTAGGTAAAAACACTGGGCGGTGGTGGTGCACGCCTTTAATCCTAACACTTAGGAGGCAGAGGTAGGTAGATCTCTGTGAGTTCGAGGCCAGCCTGGTCTACAAAATGAGCTACAGGACAACCAAGCAAAGAGAAACCCTGTCTTGAAAAAACAAAAAACAACAACAACAAAAAATAGGTAACAATTTAGTGTGGCCTCTAATACATAGTAAGTGCTAAGTTAAATGGGAGAACGTTATTGAAAGCCCCCCACCACACACACACACAGCAGCCCATGTGTGGCATGGCATGGAGGGGAACACACTGCTTTGGGATCACCAAGTCGCCTGTCCACTTCCTTCCTGATGCACCGTTGGAGTTAATGTGCTGGCTCTCTCGTGTAGTTGGAAGTGCTGGCTGGAATGTGGAATGTGGGGGAATGACTCCACCTCATTACCAGCCATCAGTCTTCTAGAGACCAGAGAAGGACAGCAGAGTCCTGACTGCCACTGGAGAAGAGCCACCAGGACAACCGTCCAGCCAGGGGCCACCACTGTGGAAATGAAAAACTTCCACTGCAGGGGCCAGCCAACCGTGGACTGCAGTCCAAATACTCGGTGCTGTCTGTTTTTACATGGTATTTTGTGTGTTCACGCAAAGTATAAATTAACATTCGAAAAAGTAGTTTAAAGGATGACGTTTCGTGGCACAGGACAATTACATAAAATTGAGATTTTCAGCGTCCAGATGTGAAGTCTAGGGCACTGTGACACAGATTCATCCTTGTACTGTCTGTGGCTGCTTTCCCACAGTTACGACAGAGCCTGTGGCTGGCAGAGCCTCAGGTACTTCCCATCTGACCCATACACATGATCCCCCAGCTCCAGGGTGCTGTAAACTAGGATTGGGGAGGGGGGTGGTATAGAGGTTAGTTTGGACTGACGAACACAATTAAGGAATTTTTCTAAAGGGGTGTGATGAATATTTTGAAGACTTTGAGACATAAGATAAAATAGCCATTTTTGAAGATTACGTGAATTTGCTGGCCTGCCTGCCAAGATTTATTGGTGGGGCAGGGGGCACTGGTGATATAGCGCTCGCTTGGTGTGTACAAGGCCTTGGTTCTGATTCACAGCACAGGAGGGAGAGCCAACAGCAAAAACGAAAACCAAAATAAACAAAATCCAAAGCCTGTGAGAGGGAGCCATTGCCTGCTGCCTTGCAAACCAGACCTGTGACCTAGTTTCCCCGTGAAACACCCTGGTGATTCTCCTTCCAGAGCTGTGGTACAGGTAAATATAAATACAGCTACCCTCCTGTTCCTGGGGGTGGGGGTAGTCCATGACACCCATGAATGTCTGAGATCACAAACAGTACCTAACTGTGTAAATTACGTTTTCTCCCTATACCTGCCCATCTGTGATAAAGTTTTGTCTATAAATCAGGCACAGAAAAAGACCAAGAGGAACAGTTCATGAAAATGAAATTAACAGTTATAGTACTCTATTGTAGTGGAAGTTATTTAAAAGCAGAAATAGTCTATTTCTAGAACTTTCCCTTTAATATTTTTAGATCATATTGACCTAGAGTAATTGCAACCACAGAAATCAAAAGCATGAATAAAAGGCGACTACTGTTTTGACCTTTGGGTGCTAACAAAGTCTCTCTCACAGCTCCCCAGACCATGGCACGTGGCTAAGGCCAGCCCTGGAAGGAAGCTCTCACAGGCAGGCACACTGCTACCAGAATAGCTTTCGGATGGCACTCTCTCCTGCCATATGTCATGGTGGGGCCCTGTGCCAGCCCTGGGCCAGTCTGCTCTTCCCTCCCATCCCTGGGTTGCCTTAGCTCATCCTGACTCTGCTGAAAGTAGAATGCAATTAGCTAGGGGCAGGGGAATCACCCGAGGCTTCGCAAGGGAGAATGAGGCATATGGCAGTTGGGGAGTGAGGAAACCCAACGGCTAATTGGTACAGCCCTGCAAGACAGAGTCCTCCCTGAGCACTCCTACCGGTGAGATGGCTAGGGAGGACTCAGGAAGACGTGGAGTCATGACCAGAACACCCGAAGTCCATCATACCCACTGGCCAGGAACTTCCATAAGAAACCCATTCATGGAAGTTGGTTAACTGTGAAAGAAAGGGGAATGGTAAATGCTCTGTCAGGGGACATCTAGGACAACACAGGGGGAAAGCGGAGAGAGGGGGAAGTTGCTTCGTATGGTACAGCCAGCTCCTGCTGTCCCCACTGCTAAATGAAACTTGACGAGCCTCTTGCTAAATTCTTGCTAACTGAGATCAGTCATGGAAGTATTTACACCACAGAAACTGTCAGGTGTCACAGCTCAGGGCCTCGTGTTTGGTTCGGGTTTGTAAGAGTCAATTAAGAAAACAGCCTCTGCTAGGCTTGGGGAGGACAGGAATGGGAGGGCCTGCTTAGAATGAAGACCCCACAAAGAGAGCACTCCAGCTCACAGGGAGAGAAGCAATAGAGTGATCTGTAATAACCGAATGAGGTAATGCACACTTCCTTTAGAGAGACTTTCCAGATGAGGTCAGACAGGTTCTGTGACTTGGTCAAAGTCACACAACTAACCCATGCTGGATGTTTGGGGAAGTACTAGCTTGTTTTCTTTTTCTCAATTTTCCTAGCGACTAAAACTACTTGTCTGAAAAATGCCTTTGGGGGGTCAGTTCTTTAAGCTACCTAAAAACTTCAGAATCCACTCTGTCAGAGTGCCACCCCGCTTTTGGCTTGGTTATCAATGGTTTCATTTTCACAAACCAAATACACTCAAAGGACCCAAAACGGCTACTGTTAAGGATCTTCTTTATTTCCCTCCCTAAAGATTTTATTTTCTTTCCTTTTGGGTCCAGTGGAGTTAGGGGCGGCATCTTGCTGTATAACACAGACTGGCCTCGAACTCATAATCTTCCTGCTTCAGCTAACACTTGAGTTCCTTCTACCTAGGCATGGGCTCCACAACAGACAGTAAGATTCTATGAGCAAGAGACATCGAGATCATGATGGGAAAATGTACAGAGACGGCCAGCCAAATTAGTGGAAGCTCATGAACTGTGGGCTAATAGCTGAGGAGCCCCCGTGGTACTGGACCAGGCCCTCTGGATAGGTGAGACAGTTGTTTAGCTTGAACTGTTTAGGGGGCCCCCAGGCAGTGGGATCGGAACCCAGCCCTGGTGCATGAGCCAGCTTTTTGGAACCTAGTGCCTATGATGGGACACTTTGCTCAGCCTTGGTGCAGGGAGGAGGGGCTTGGACCTGCCTCAACTGAATGTACCAGGCTCTGCTGACTCCCCGGGGGAGACCTTGCCTTGGAGGAGGTGGGAATGGGGGGAGGGTTGGGGGGAAAAGGCTGGGGGGTGCGGAAGGAAGGGGGACAGGGGAATCTGGGGTTGGTATGTAAAATGAATAGAAAAATCTCTTACTAATAAAAAAAAAAAGAATTTTCTGTGTGACTAAATTTGCATGTGTAATCCTGAGGGCCAGCTCCAGAGGCTGGGTCTCCTAAAGCTTTGGCCTTATCTCTGTGGAAACGATCAACTGCTCAGGGAGGCTAAAAGAAGTACCCACTGGGAGTAAGAAACTCCACTAGTCCACAAGCCCAGGGACAAATGCGTGACTTTGAGGAGGAGGCCTGCCATTAGGAACGTAGTCCAGCCGGCTGTGGCCTCACCCTCTGGAGGGTCTGCTAACAGGTGCCGTGGAGGTGGGGGATGGGGGAACCCAAAACAGGGCCCCCCCACTTCTGTCACCAGAACATTATTTGTATGAGCAAGTGTTAGAATTACTCACCTTGCTTAGCTTGTCAGGCTAAGCCAACCTATTTTGGTTTCAGAACTACATTTGAACCTTCAAGGAAGGACTCGGGACTTCACCAGGAATCAGGGTTCAAGGATCAGTCAGTACTGTCACACCAACATGGGGACCTGAATTTGATCCCTGGAACCCATGTAAAAAGCTGGATGTGGTGGCACACGCTTGTAATGCCTGTGCCGGGGAGGAGATAGGCAGATGCCAACGGCTGTTCTAACCTTATTGGCCAGCCTCAGGTCCCAATGAGAGACCTTGTCTCAAGGAAACTAGGTAGATGGTCTTGAAAAGTGACACCACCGTTGACCCCCTAGAGATTGCCCACACACATGCTCACATCACAAATATCCAAAGACAGCCAGTGTGAGACCAAAACAGGAAAAATATGCTTTGCAGGCTAAGGGCTGTTTGCAGTTAAGGCAGTTAAGAAAACGTTCCTGTTTGTCCTGTGTTTGTCTGACCCATCTGCACGGGATGCGCCTGACCACATGTGGGTGGAGGGATGTGGGCAGGAAGTACGTCAGAGTGCGTTCTTGCTCCTGATTGGATGTAGGTGAGAGGTATGTAGGCAGGAACTCTGGTAGGATAGATGCTTGCCTCTGATTGGACCTGATGAGAAATATGGCGGCCCTGTGATTTTTGCCCATTTTAAGCTTCTGCAAAATGTGATTCGTGGCCTTTTCCTGGGAACCCAGGAGTGGACCTGGCAGAGTCCATCTTCCTGGCCAGTATTTAATTAAAGCTTGCTTCAATTTTGGCTCACAATTGTGGAACTGGTTTTTCTCTCCTGAATCTCGGGATTAATACTAGTAGATGGAAGTAAAGTGAACATTCAATTCAATAGAACATTTATTGATTATAAAACGGACCATAGGCCCTGTCCTGGTAACATTTATTTTATTTCCCTTTTAGAGTTTGGTTCTGAAGACAACTTAGTCTTTTTGTTTTGCTTTACTGTTTTGTTGTTGCTGTTGTTGTTATTGTTGCTGTTGTTGTTGTTGTTGTTGTTGTTGTTGTTTTGGTTTTTCCAGATAGAATTTTTCTGTGTGGCCCAGCTGTCCTGGAACTCACTCTGTAGATCAGACTGGCCTTGAACTCACAGGGATCCACTTGCCTCTGCCTCTCCAGTGCTGAGATTACAGGCGTGTGCCACAACCACTACCCTGCTAGACAATGTTGTCTTGAAAGTCATGGTGTCCTGCTCTGCTTTGCAGACCTGTTTGTGTTGTTTTAAGGAATAGGAAGTTCTTTAGCTTTGAAAATGTCCACTCATTTCTTCTTGGGTCCATGCTTCAGCTGGCTTGGTTTACGACAGTTTATGGTTCTCAGCATTTGAGCAGTGCCTTTCTTCTGCGAGGATTTTTAGGGCCAGTTAGTGCCTCTGAAGGGTACTGCAGAGATGGCCAGAAAATGAACAAAGGACACATCTGCTTCCAGACACTCTTTATCAACTAGCTGAATGTACCCAGAGCAGAGATATTAAGTTATCAGACGTCAGAACAAAGCCTGCAGCCGTCTCTCTCCTCCCTAGCTGCTTCTATGGACATTCTTACAGGTGGATGTGGAAGGCCTGGGAGTCTGGTGGACATGGAGATGGGAGATGGGGCACCTTGCCATGTGTGAAGTGGGTAACTTGCCTGGGATTACCTACTTCCCATGTCTAGTCTTACCTGGATAATTGCAGGACTCAATGCTATTTGCATATAGAAACTGTCTCAATAATTTCTAAATATCTATCTCTTCTGCAACCCATGAGTAATTCTCCCTAGTATCTCCATATAACTGAGACAGAAAGCTTGGCTCTCCCCATGAAAGAATTAGTCACCACATAAATAAGGATACAAATGGCTGGGGAAAGATTCTCGGAGTTTCATGATGGGGTTGCCAAGAAGCAAAATGTGCTTTCACCCTAGGAAAGCACATCAGGCCACACCGAGTGACACAAGTGTCAGGGCACCCACCACCTTCCACGCCCACTCCAACAATGGACAATAGTGAAGAACAGGCCCAGCATGACATCATCAACACTCCCTCTTCCCAGCTAAAACCAGTGCAGCATCACTCTGGGATTCATTCACCGTGACTCACTCATTCATTCATTCTTTGTCTGACCTGACTCCCCTTCGTCTCTGCACCCCTAAGTCCTTCACCAGACTCTCTTTTTTGAGTCTTCCCTGGTCTCACTGACTTCCTCTCGGACCTTCCCTCAGCTCCAGTTGGCTTCTGCCTGCTCCAAGCACTCCGAGAAAGTGGAGGAGCACTGGTTTACACCAGTGAGAAAGTTGCGTGGGGGTTCGAAGCTGGCAGTTTCCATAGCTGCTTCCTCCCTCATCACCCTCTTCCTTCCGCTCTCATTCCTCAGAAGACTTGTGCATCAGCTAATTGCCTTTATCCTCTTCACCAATCAGATAAGTGTCTACCTCCATGGCCCGTCAGGTCATGACCATGACCTCTTCTTACCCGTCCTCTTCCCCTTCGCTTCCACGATCCTACCCACTCCCAGCACCCTTCTGCAGCCACCACAAACTACCCTTCCTCCTCCCTGACTCAGTTTCCCCACTGCTGTGCTCCATTCTCCCCTCTGTCCTCCAGCTCACTGACCAGGGTACTTTCTCCCTCCCTTCCAATGACCAAATGCATCAATTCATTCATTCTGTTGTTCAGTTGTTCACCAAGTATGTCGGGAGCCAATCCGTCTACTAGGGGTTTGTTCCAGTCAGCACTGCGCTCTCACGTCACTGGAATCACAAATGCCCCTTCCCATCCCTTTGCTTGTAGGATTGATGCTTGTATGACATTTACAGCTCCTGTAACTGACCATGCTGGTTAGTTTTGTGTCAACTCGACACACACAGGGTCATCTGGGAACAGGGAATCTCAACTGAGAAAATGCCTCCATTGGATTGCCTGTAGGTTCCTAGCTTGAGTTCCAAATAACCCTTTCCCCTGCAAGTTTCTTTTGGTGGTGGTGTTCAGCACAGGAACAGAAAGGAAAATAATACATAGGGTCCCAGCTGGTGTTTCTTAAGACTCTTCTCTACACCAAGCAGATTCCCTTTTAGTCTCCTTCAAAACCCACATTTACTCTGCTTTCAACCCTGCCCTTCTTTGCCCACACACAGTCCTTCTGGGAAGTTCCTGGCCCCCATGGGCTGTGTCCTTCTGCCCTGTCTTCCAGGGCTGCTGCTTCCTCTCACTGGAACCTGGTGTCCCCATCACAGAGTGCATGTGTCTGATTTCCCAAAGGGTACCAGGGAAGCAGTCCTGACTCTCATGCTCTTTGCATGGCCTGCCCTGCGTGCCCAGGACAGAACTGGACCGGCTGGGCCTGGTTCTGTGTTAATTCACTTCATTCTAATGACAACCAATCACCGAGAGGTGGAGGCACTCAGGACTTCTCCCAAGGTCACATGGTTAGTAGGTGATGGGGCTAGAACTGCCTTCATATTCTGCCTTGTGTGCTGAAGGCTCTTCCTACACTAACCTCTGGCCTGGAGGTAGAAGCCTAGGCTACTCTCATTGGAACATCACAGCACTGTCGATGTCCTCAAATGTTTCTAAAACCAGATGAATGTCCGTATCTGAGCTTGTAGCTTCCCAGATCAAAAATAAGCAGCAATCAAACAAAAGCCTATGGCTTATGTTTTCCTAGCAAATCCAACATGGCGCCTTTCCCTGCATTCACCCCTGCCCTAAGGAAAGCAAATATCTCTAACCCCGGAGTCCAAATGGCTGAAGAAATGGCCTTCCTCCCTGGGAGAAAAACCATCCAGGGAGACACTAGACAGCCCCATGGCTTGGCAGGGTACTACCCCTGGTCACTGAGGCTCCTGCTCCCAGGTCAGTGCCATCCAACCAAGTGGTCCCCATCAATGAGCAGGCTATGGTTCAGTTCCGTGAGAAGCCGTGGCTTCACTGCCTAGGATGGTTGGGTTTCCTTCGAAGTTCTGACCGGGTCTCCATCTGATGACAGAAGGTCAACTGACGGCCTCTGTCCGGTCAACTCTGATTCTTTATTCTTTATTAACTCTTCCCATTGATGGGTGTAAACATTGATGGATGGCCGGGCCCTCTGTCACCATGTATAACCTGGCCCAACATCTACTGGAGAGGAAAGACATCTGGACAAGACTCGATGCCATCCCTCTGGTGGCAGAGGGGTAGGAGATGGTGCATGGTGCCACTTGCAGTAGAGCTAAGGGCAGCACAGACACAGAAGACCCTTCCCACCAGACCCTGCATCTCCACTGGCTACTTCTCACCTGGCATTCTTGCTTGTCACAGAACCCTAATGTTCTGAGCTGGGGTTCCTCATGTCCCTAGCTGGTATGGGAAGCATTTCAGGAGGACCATGCTCCTTATGACTCCTGTGTGAGTCTGAGCAGTTAAATTGAGCTAGGTGGCTTGGGGCCACATTCCGGCGTTGCCACCATAAATTATGTCACAGTGTGTCTCAAGAGCATTTCTGTGCTTCCATTTTCTCTTTCGCATGGTGTAGATCACCTAAGTACTTGCTAAGGGGTTAAGAGGAACGAGTGGGTGAATTCTGGTTAAGTGTGGAGACTGGAGCTTTGCTCTCTGGAAACGCCTAGCTATTGCAAAGGTTATCTTCAGATCTGCTTGCCACACTGCTGGCAGCGACATGCAGCAATCGCAACAGGCTGAGGGCTGAAAAATGGCAGAGGTGTTTGTGAACATCAGCACGCGTTTTCCCACATTTTCTCTGATAAGTGTAAGGGAATCCAGAGGGCGGTCTGCGTCCATGCCAATCCAACCATCTCAGGGCTGCTGGGGAGGAGGTTAAGGGCTGCTGGACTCTTTATTTCTAAATCACAGCTTCATTTTGATGTCTACAATTATTCTGAGAAGATGTTTTACATTCTTAAGATGATAGCAATTTAAGGTCACTTTGATGTTTAAAATCTACCTCTACCTATCCTATCTATCTATTGATCGATCGATCTATCTATCGATCTATTGTGGTTGTTGTGGGAGTTCGATCTGTTTAGCCAGTGACATTTGGGGGGACTAACCCTTTGGGCATGTTTTTCTCTGGATATGTGACCAGATAAAACCGAGAAGGGTCGACCCTTGGGTGGTCGGAGCAGGAGCAAGCAGAGGAAAGCCTGGCTTGAGGTTGGTTCTCATCACCCTTGGGCAGAACAGCAGGACAGCGGCAGCTGGATCAGCAGCAGTGTCTATTTCATTCTGTGTTCGTGAGTCTGTTTTCCATTGCACCCCTTAATAATCATTTGGTTAGACCTTTGTGGGGTCCCACTTTATGTGGTGGCCATGAGAGCTTAGCTGTGACACTCTGCTGCTCCTGCCGCCGCCGCGAACTCCCCCATGCCTTTCCCACCACGGTAGACTAAAACGCCTCAGACCATGAGGTCAAATAAACCTTTCCTCTGGAAGGCGTCTCTGCCAGGTCTTTTGTCATGGTGACTAATACACGGGTCTCTTCCTGTTGCTGTTTTTTAGAGAACTTTGGGGAGGAAGAAGGGAAAGCATGGAGGGGCTCACAGCTGGGGGAAGAGGTGAGAAGGCAGAAAGGTAAGGGGGTGGCTGCCTAGGTCCCGACTAAGGATTCTCTCAGGGGAAGGTTGGCCCCGTGTGAGACCTTGACAGAGCTTCCCCCTCCCTGTGGCCACCATGATGCCCCATCCGTGCCTTTTAAAGGGAGGTGGTGCCACTCTGCTGGCATTTCTGCACACAGCCCACAGTGGACCTTGCAGCAGTGGCCACCCACCGTCCCAGAACCAGCTCCACATAAGCCCAGGAGGGCTGTGTATGCAGGGAGTGCCATAAAGAAACTGCCAACATGGTCACTGTGTTAGGGGGAAGGCTTTATTGTAGTAGGTAAGAGAGAGAAAATATCCAGAGGCATCTGGAAGAGTCCAGAGCAGAGAGAAAAGAAAGCGGACTGGACATAGCCAGAGCTAGGGAAGCAAGAGATTGAGAGAGAGTAGTGGATATAGCAAGAGATGGGGGGGAGAGAGAGAGAGAGAGAGAGAGAGAGAGAGAGAGAGAGAAGAGGAGAGGAGAGAGGGGAGAGGGGAGAGAGGAGAGGGGAGAGGAGAGGAGAGGAACAAGATAGTACAAGACAGCAGGGGGTGAAAGGGCAGATCATGTGGAAGATGCGTAGCTGGGGGAGGGACTCCTTTTTGAGACAGAAAACCCTTTTCACAAGTTCCGAAGTAATGCTGGCTTTTATTTAGTAACCGGACATTATATAATCCAGCTGGAGTTCATTTCTAGGCATATAGAAAGCCTGAGAGGTGACAGGCTGGGGACTTTAGGCCAAGTGCCTGTTCGTGGGCCATGGGCAGCAACCTGTTGTTCTGAGTAGATGCAGTATGAACTAGACTCTTGTGTTCTTGCCATGGAGACGCAGGTACTGACTAGGCCTCACGTTGGGCCTGAGTTCCATTCGCCTCTTCTCTGAGCTGACGTTTCTAACCATCTCTCCAGCTGTCGGTGTCCTACCGTGCCTGGGTTGACCATACTCACGGGCATCCTTAGGCCAGGCCTCATGAGGAAAGAACCAGGCCAAGGAGGATGAGGTAGGCAGCCTGTGGATCAGGTCTCCTGAGGAGAACTCTGCAGCAGGTGAGTCACTCCCAGGGAATCCTCTGGGTTATAAATAGGCTTGGCAGGCAGAGGCAGAGGGAGAAAGAAAAGGCCATTGTAGCAGCAGCTTCCTGATGGGTGGCAATGACGCCATGAATAATCCCTCTGAGGGAATTCCTGTCTCGGGCAGCGAGCCCCTTGCGTGCCAGAGCCAGCCTGGGAAGCGGAAGCACAGTAGGTAGCTGGAGGCTGCTGGGGCTGCACCTTTGTGATGGCATCCATTAATCAGCACAGCAGCCTTCCTGATAAGGGCTCTCCTTCCTTATCTAGATACACATCAACAGCTCAGGAGAGGCTCCTGGCCAGACTCCCAGCTCTCCACAGCTGAGTCAGTGTGGGGACCCACATCTGTTTGATGCTGAGGCTTCTGCGCCCTTAGCCAGTCATCATCCCACAAAGGAGTCTCCAAAATGACCAAACTAGAGAGAGAACCAAGCCTTGTTAACACAATCCAGCCTGGTAGACTCCACTGAGATTCTGGCTCATGGCTGGCTATAGGCTATGCTGTCCAAAGAGGAGAGTGGCTGGAAATCTGTGAAAACAGGGGTGCATCTACAGCCCTTTCCACCTTTGCGTCTCTTTCAAAAGTGAGGTGCAGAGCCAGGAAAAGTTTCCCACAGAAACTGAGCAAAAGGCCTGTTCTTGGCAATGCACCTTGCTTCCCCTCACCGGTGAGAATCAGGTCTTTCTCCAAGCGAGCAACTGGAGAGAGTTCCAGAAATGCCCTGGCCCACACAGCCTTACCCATTCCAGCACCTCCCACAGGCACTCCAATGAAGCAAGACTAGGCCTGGCCAGGTGGCCACCGGTAGACCAGCATAGAGGTCTACTGGGCCCCAGCCAGTTCCTGAAGGCTCCAGGCCCAGCAGGCAGATTATGCACATTCCAGGCTGCTTGGGGCCTGGACATCAGGGGCGAGTGATGCCAGAGCCTCAGGAAGCATCTCGGGTCTGCCCACGTAATCAGAGGTATGGCAGGGATGGAATCCGGCAGCGTTGCCAGCTTCCTCAAGTCTGGTAAGCACAGAGGCAAAGCAGGCCAGGCTCCACTTACACTGGCAAAGCTGGAAGGCACAGCAGACATCCCCCTCACACACACACACATAGGATATTTCTCTTTTTATTGGCCTTGCCTTTGTTTTCTATTTATATATCAAACAATCATCTCTCTTTGTAAAGGCTACTGCTACAGGATTAATTTCATGAAGGGCAGAGAGGGGCTAGAACCTACAAGGGTCACCTGTCCAGCTGAACGAGGTTTCTGAGCAGAGTGCCTGGCGGGGGTAGGGGGTGCTCTCTATGGTGGATCTGCACACTCTGGACATTCTGACTCTTCCCCTTCATACTTGGGAAGATAAGAGAGTCCCTGAACTGAGCCTTATATCTGTTCCTACCAATGATCTTCAAGACCTGTGTGTCCTCTGACACCTGGAGGTGATGTACATGAGTCAGAACCAAAAACAGCAGCTTGGAATGAAAATGGACTTGACCTTCACAAGTTGAACCTCAGAGAACTGGCTGTGATATCTGTGGATGTGCTGACTTTTTTTCTGTTGGTGCTCCAGAGTATAGAAGCCCAGACTCATGAGCTGCATGCAAAGGGAGACAGAACCCCCACCATCCACCTATCCCAGCTCTCCCCAAGGGTGAGATGTAAGCACCTGTGGTGGTTTTAATGAAAATGGCTCCCATAGACTCATAGGGAGGGACACTATTGGAGAGGTGGCCTTGCTGAGTAGGTGTGATCTTGGAGGAAGTGTTTCATGGAGGATGGACTTTGAGGTTTCAGAAGCTCAAGCCAGGCCCGGTGTCATGCTATCTTCCTGCTGTCTGCTGATCCAGATTTAGAATTCTCAGCTACTTTTCTAGCACCCGCCTGCACACCACCATGATGACAATGAACTAAACCTCTGAACTGTGAGCCAGCCCCAGTTAAATGTTTTCCTTCATAAGAGTTGCTGTGGTCATTATGTCTCTTCACACTGACTAAGTTGGTGCCTAATTCATCAGAGTGTGAAGAGGCAAAACAGATACTCAGTACCCTATGAGGCCTGTGGCTTAGGATTCCATGAAAGCTTCCAGCAGCCTGAGGTGGCAGAGCCACTGTCACTGTGCTGAAGGGCTTTAAGGAGAGGCATCTGTCTGATCTAAACATAGGACCAGTGTCAACAAAAGCAAGATACCCATTGGCAAAGCCATCATCCATTCTAGGGCTGTGTTAATCTCTGGACCTGCCAACTCAGTCAAGCCAAAGGAATCAAGACACAGAACCTGCTGCTCCCAAATGACACTTGCACGCTTCCCCACCAGCTGATGGCTTATGAGTCATAGAGCAACAACATGAACCCACTCTCATAGATCCATGACCAGAGGCCCTTCCTTCAGGTGCATGACCCAACAGGACCACTAGACCTTACACTTAGGAATTTTCTGGTAGGTGTAATACTCAAGAGCATTGCTCATTGCTTTGACACGCACCAGGCCCTGGGTTCAATCCCTAGTGTCTCCAAACAAAAATAAAACAAAGAAAATAGATATTTATCCCTGGGGCTGTAGGTCTGTGGTAGAGCACTTACATAGCATGTATGAGGCCCCTGGGTAAATTCCCAGCAACACAAAAGGAAAAACAAAAGGAGAGCCACAGCTGACCATTTCTGCTAGAGGGACTTGGGGACTGTGTCCTGGGCTAGATACCAAGTAGTCCTTCGTCTTTCCTTCTGTTGTCTTTCCCTGGGTTCCATCTATCACTGTGGCAGTTGACTCTCAAGTCTGAACCCTGAGGTCCAGGTCTTTTCTGCGTCCCATGTCCTACAAGGACATTCTTCAGGACATCCAATTTGTCCTGCCCTTGCTTCACAGCATGTCCAAAAAGAGCTGACTTGACCCCAAAGTGGGGTGGGCTGGAGTGGCCTATCATATTTCGCACCAAGCCACACTGGCCTTCCCAGCTGCTGGTCTTCCCTAGTCTGTCTCTGGATGAATCTACAGGTGCATCCGACGAGGCTGTAGAATCTACAGGTGCATCCGACAAGGCAGTATGTCCTTCAGTCTTTGTAGGATGGCTGTCAGATGTTTGATGGTCTTGGCGAGAAAAATGGAAGCAAAGCTGGAAGTCTCCTGATCTGAGTTGTCTACACTATGTGTCTTATCTTCCCTTCCTCCCACTCCTCAGCTCACAACTCCCTAGACTCTGCTTCCACTGCATCAACTAGCTCCACTAATATCACCAATGACTCAAACTACTAAACTTACCTGGTATGCTTGAGTTTTCAATGGACTCCTCCCAGTCTGTGCATCCATACACTCCTTAACCCTTCCCAGTTTAGACCCACCCTGCCTTCCTCATAGCCTTTGGCGTCTCTGCCCTGGTCTCCTTGCCTGACCTAGCCCTCTCTCTCCTTCTGGCCAGCCTGGTCCTGGTTGTGTCCTGCTGTCCCTGAGCACTTTCCTACCTCTTCATGTGGCCACTCCGGGTACTCCAATATCTCCTGCATTTTATGTCTCCTCTGCACACTCCACTGACCTTTAGATCTCATTTCACCACCCTTCCAGTTGACCAATGCCTTGGCTATCTCACCAGAGCTTAGTTAAAACACAGCTCTTGATATTCCCCACCAAACTCAGTCCATTTCTGGAATTTTCCACAAGCAGAGATAACACAGCATTGTCCCAGGTCACTAACTTCCAAGAGTTTATCAAGCAAATCATAAAAAAAATTGTCATCATGAGAGTAGATTGTGAGCTACTTATTACAGCTAAGTGTATAATGCAGGATAACTAGCCATAGGGTGATTGCTGAAGAGCAGGTTTCTAGAACTTTCTCATCTTGCTTAACTGAAATGTTATGAAAAATGTTTAAGAGTTTCCCTATCCTCCATGCTTGCTGATGGTCACCATTTTATTCTCTGGTTCTATGAGTTCATGATTTTAGATTCTCACATAGTGAAATCATGAAATACTTGACTTCTGTGACTTTTCACTTAACATGACATCTGCCAGGCTCATCCATGGTATTGCATATGCCTGGATATCATCCGTTTGGAGCTGAATAGTAATATACTCTTGTATGTGCACGCTCTTGACCCATTCATTCACTGATGGATACCCAAATTGATTCTGTAATGTGGCTATTGCTACTCCTACTGTAATGACAGGGAGGTATGACACATCCCTTTGAGATCCTGACTTCTGTTCTTTGGAATACTCAGTAGTATAATTCTACATTCTATGGTTGTTTGGGTTTTTAAGTTTTTAAAGACATACAAATTTTTTATTTTATGTGTCTGAATGTTTTGCCTGTGTGGATGTATATGTACCATGTACATGCCTAGTGCCTGCAGAGGCCAGAAGAGGGTATCAGATCCCCTGGCATTAGAGTTAAAAATGGTTGCAAGTCACCATGTGGATACTGGGAGCAAGTGCTGAACCTTCTTTCTGCCCCCATGGATTTGTTTGTTTGTTTTGCTTTCTTTTTCTGTTTGTTTGTTTGTTTGTTGAGGAACCTCCGTTCTGTTTTCCACAGTGGCGATGCTACTTTGCTCTCACACCCACAGTGTGGAAGGGCTCCGATTTCCTCTAACCCTTGCTAGCACTTGCCTGCTGTCTTGTGCAAAAAGTCGCTGGGTGGGGCTGAGGCGACATCTCACTGCGATTTGACCTGCATCTTCCAGGTAACTGCCATCACCGAGCATGCTTGTAGTCCACTCTTTTCTCTCCATTCTCCAAGATGCCCATCAATCCCAGTACCAACATCTCCTACTTGGGTTCCTGTGGCCTACTCCAAACAGGTCCTTCCTTGCCCACCTTCATCCTCTCACCCCCATCTACTTTCTACACAAGCAGAGACGTATTTTCAAACAGAGATTTCCCTTACTGAAGTACCCCATTTCTTCCTGTTATTCGGGATAAAATTGAACTCCTGGTGTGGTCCGTGGTATCCTGGGCTTCCTGCAGGTCCATCGTATATTGGCTTTTCTGGAATACAGTCTTCTTCTTTCATGACACACACAAACTCTTACATCTGTCTCCTTCAGAACTTAACCCCATCCGACGTCAGCTGAGTCAGCTAGACACTGATTCTTGCTTGCAATGTGGTGAGAGTACACGACCCTCCCCCATTCCCAAGCCCATTTCCAAGCTGATTAAATAGTAGCTGCGCTTACTCTGTCTCTCCTTACCTGGATAGAGGGGGGGGGTGCACAGGTGGTGGACTCAGTGGGCACTTCCTGAATGAATGCACAGCAGGCTTTGTTTATTCAGTGGTGGCTTCCCAGAATGTGTCAAAAGCACAGCTTTTTGGAGTCAGGAAAGCAGAGCTCATCTCTCACTAGTTCTAAGGCCTTGTGACTCAGTCTCCCCAATCATAAAAGAGGGATAGTGGTGCCTAGAGTCTGGCGGGTTTCCTATCATGGAAGACTATAGGCTCATCTGCTTTGCAGTTCACTAGAAGTCTTGACTCTATTTCCTGAACATTTGAGGTCTCAGACATCTGTACATCTGTACATCATGGATTGGAGTTTGTGTCATTCCTCAGGACTGCAGTCCAAAGCACCACAACCTGGAAGCCCAAAGCAATAGCAGGATGAGCATCTTGTGAGGCTGAGAATGCTCTTCCTCTCCTCAGTTTCTGGTGCTTCATGGCTTCCAGACATGTGTTGGCACCCTCAGCTCATAGCTCCTTGCCTTCATCATTACAGATGCTCTTTGAGTGCGTATTGTTGTCCTAATTCCTCATTTTTACAAAGATAGTCACATTAGAAACCACTCTACTTCAGTATACTCTTTTCTTAACTAATTATATCTTCAAGGACCCATTCCCAAATAAGGGCATGTCCCAAGGCTTGGGGCAATATGACTTCAACTTCAGTGCTGGGAGGGTACAATCCCACCCTTACCAGAACTTGTTTACAGATTCTGAGGAGGCCAGGCCAGGCTGACGGGGCCTGGGTGGATCCTTCTGTGGTTGGTGGCATGGTGCCATTGTGCCAGGCCTACAGTAGAGCAGCCAGTGTCCTAAGGCCCTCAGGTCCTGCCTGGCCAAAGAAAGTCACTTTTGAATGGCAGGCCATTCACTCATCCCAGAGTAGGCAGGGAGCCCTCCCACATCTCTGTGGGACTTCTTGCCCACAGCCCCTCTGAAAGCCAGCTCATTCCATTTCCTCCTCCTACCTGCTGGCTCTCAGGCTGACCTTGGGGCCTTGCAAGGCCGTGGTTCCCACAGCACAGTTATCTGCTGAGGAGGGAGGGAACACCGGCCTTCCCCCTCCTCTCATTCTGTTACTGAGAACAAGGAGCCAGCCAGGGCCTTCCCAGAACCAGCAAGATAAAGGAGTGTGAGATAATATTTCCACGGCTCTGATGACTTGGGGACATTCTTCAAAACTGCAGACTCCACCCTGGGAGGGCTAAGTGCACAGGATGGGGGCTTTTCTCTATGTACTGGGGAACTGGGGAACCCGAGGGTGAACCTTCAAGACCAACTGTTGCAGTCAGTGGGTCTCACCCTCAGCAGCAGCTAGCCACGGCAGGAGTGGAAAGGCTCCAGCTGGTATCTCCATCCCACTAAGCTCCCCAAAGTAGAGCAATCTTCCTCTATCTTGTCTCCCAAGCTGCCAGTGGTGTTCCCTGACAGGGTAACAGGTCCACAGTTGTATCCGAGAGAAGCCCGACTCCCCTCACAGTCTGCCCACATCTACTTCTGTCAGCTTCTGGCATGTGCCCGCCACCTACTCTACAGTACCTCAATCTCTCCATTTTCACAGCCTCCTATCGGGTTCACTTTTTTTTCTCATCCCAACATGATGCTTTCTGATGCTCTCTCCCCGTCTCTCCCATCCTCCTATCCACCTTCTGAGCTCCAGGGCAGTTCAAGAGACTGTTTCCATCCATTTATGTACTTCTCTGGATGCCTCCATCATGTCCCCAACAATACATCCATGCCCTGGGTTTCTGCACCCACTACAGCAAACCACCCCTTGTTTCCCCACAATGCCTTTCTGCATGTTGTCCCCACGTATGGAATTCTTTTCTTCCCATCCTCCAGCCCATGAACTCCTATTCATCCTGTGAGGCCCAATTCAACATCAGGCCCTGTGGCATCAGCCTGGGCCACTCTACTCCGTCTCTCCTCCCGAAGTAAGGAGGATGGACATGCATGATTGCATTTGTGGCTGAGTTTTATGGTCCATTGTCAGTTAGACATGCTCTCCTATGATGATTCCAAAGGTTTTCAGTGTGCAATATCTTTCCCATAGCAGGGCCGTGACAAGGCTCCTTGCCTAGATCCACACCTGACATTCTTATTTAGGGCAACAGGAAGGCATATTTTAACAAACACATTGGGCAGCCTTGCTGCAAAGGATCCTGAGGCCCCACACTGAGAACTGCCACTCCTGTGGGTGCTGGCTCCAAGATCTTGTTTTCAGGAGTGTTATCCCCAGTTTTACCTCAGCACTGTGGCAGAGAACGTCAATGGGGCTGACTCGAGGGTCCTTGGCTCAGGGTTGATGTGATAGTTAGTGCTAAATGTCGTCTTGACAGAATATAGAATCATATAGAAGAAAAATCTCTAGACCCATCCATGAGGGATTACGTAGCTGGAAGTTCCTGTGTCCCACAGCTGCTCAGTCCCAAATAAACACACAGAGGCTTATATTAATTACAAGCTGTTTGGTCTATGGTTCAGACTTCTTGCTAGCTAGCTATTACATCTTAAATTAACCCATTTCTATTAATCTATATTTTGCCATGTGGCCATGGCTTTACCAGTCTGCTGGCATCTTGTTCCTTGGGTGGCTGGATGGCATCTGCCCTGACTCTGCCCTTCTTCTCCCTGTCTCTCTGCTTGGATCTCCTGCCTGGCTCTTATTCTGCCCTGCCATAGGCCAAAGCAGCTTTATTTATCAGTCAATGAGAGCAATCCATATTCACAGTGTACAGAAAGACATCCCACAGCAGGATTATCTAGAGCAATGGTTCTTAACCTGTGGGTCATGACCCCTTGGAGGTCAAATGACCTTTTCACAGGGGTCTCATATCAGATATCCTACATATCAGATTTTACATCACGATTCATAACAGTAGCAAAATTACAGTTATGAAGTAGCCATGAAATAATTTTATGGTTGGGGGGTCACTACAACATGAAGAACTGTAGTAAAGGGTCGCAGCATTAGGAAGGTTGAGAACCACTGTTCTAGAGTAAGGTTAGGCTCTGGGATTGTTTTAAGGAATTATCTTGATTATGTTAATTAATGTGGTAAGACCCATCTTAATTGCAGTCAGGATAATTCCCTAGACAAGGGGTCATGGGCTGCATAAAGTGAAAAGGTGAGCTGAGCACTAGCATGCGTTCATTGTTCTCTCACTTTCTGGCTGTGGCTGGAATGTGACCCACTGCCTCCCATTGCCTTGACTTCTTCACCATGGTTGACACCTTTGAACTGTGAGCCAGAATGCATCCCTTCTCCCTTAAGTTGTTTCTGTCGCAGAACATCATCACAGCAGCAGAAAAGTTACTAACCAGATAGTTATGGTAAGGTCCTTGGCTCATGTAAATCTCATAAAAGATCAGTAAGTTTGGGTCACAGAGTTGTGGAGAGAATTGGAGAAATAAACCCTTGGCCACAGCATCAGGATTCAATACACATTTGATGAACTCAGCTGAATCTACGGCAACCCTATTCCCTGTGCAGACAATAGTGTTCCAGGGCACCTGGATCACCTTGTCAACATCTCTTTGTAAACAAACAGATATATTTTCCTGGGAAGTAAATCTCATTCCTTTCTTCCAAATTAGGAGTTTTTAAACCCCATTTTAGGTTTCCCTAAATGTCCTGCTAAATTGTGGGAGGGTAGGCGTTGATGCATAAAGTTGAAGGCTTCAAGTGTTTCCCAGGAAGCCAAAAGGTAGAAAGTATATTTCAACTGTGGTGGGGACAGACCTGGAGGTAAAGCCTATAGGGAGCGGCAACGGCCTTGAGCCCATTCAAGCTGGCCAATTAAAGCACAAGGTGGCCAAGAGACAGGGCCTGTAGCAGTTCTCAACCCTGACCGTGTTTAACTCTAGTTAGGTATGTGCATCAGCATCTATCATGAGCTCCATGTCTGTCATGCACTAAAGCATCCATCTATCCATCTACCCACCTACCCATCCATCCATTCATTAGTCCTAAAGTATTTATGAAATACCTATTCCCTGTTCTCACTGCACCAAGCCCTGAACATACAAGACATATCTCCAGAAGACAAGGTAGAGATTTCTGGAACAAAAGTAATAGAACCTTGAGAAAGCACTCATTAACTTGGACCCCCGCCTTTGTGCAGAAGTAGGATCTGAGAGACCAATGAGATAGAGACCTTTGTTTCAGATTCAAGGCCTGTGTTTTAAGATGGTTGCTCTGCCGTCTCCAGCCACAGCCCACAGTATCTATAGCCTCACACACCAGCCCCTGGAATCTGCCTGCCTTGGTGGCTGGGTTGGCCACAGAAGGCAGAAAGGACATAAAAGAATAGACACACTGAGATTTTGAAATGAAGACTTTGCCACCTCTGACACAGGGGGGTGGGCGGGGGACAGTGACCCCATCACTTAACAATTTCCTGGGGGTAGTTCTTGTGGCTCCAGCTGTTTTAATGTGACTTTTTGGATGCCCATAAGTTCTTGGCAGTCTTATAAAAAGATTTTCACTTGACATTTACTTTTAAAGGAACATATTGCTTTCTGGGTAGCTGGCATCATTCTAGATTTTTAAGTTATATCCAAGAACAGAAGAATAAACACCCTGTTTTCAGAGAATACATATTCCAACAAGAGAACAGAGACTTAAAACAGTAAGAATATTAAATGGGCAAGTTTCAGGGTCTAGAAAGTCTTATGTGCTGTGAAGAAGAAAATAGGGTAAGGTGGGGGAATTGGAGATGGGGAGGAGGTGGAAGGAGAGAGAAAGGCTGCTCGGGTCACATCTGTGGGGCAGGTGAGTGGTGAACCAGCCCTGCGAGAGGTGAGGAAGAGGAGTGTGCTTGATAGCTTTTGTGTTCCCTTGAAATAAGCTAGGATAATCTAAGAGGAGGGAACTTTCATGGAGAAAATGCCTCCAGAAAACGGGGAATGCCTGTGGAGCATTTTCTTGATTAATGATTTACTGTAGCTCACCAGTGACCAGTGGGGAGGAACTGAAGTTGAATTCAAGATCTGACAGAACCAGGGGACCTTAGGTGACATTGTTCAAGAGTCTTTGACTGTATTTTTCTGAAGCTTTTATTCCAAGTTAGCTCACAGACCAAGCAGGGACAAGAAGCAATGATAAACACACAGACTATTCTCAAGACCTTCACCAGATGTGCTCAGGGGGCAGAAGGTCTCAGGGTGGAATGGGGGCCATTTGTATCATGTCTTTAAATGTGTTAAGCTAGGGAAAGGAAACATCTTGCCGCCAACATTCCTTGAGTATTCAGAGGCATTCCTCTCAGGGGAATAAATGACACCCAAGGGAACAGAGTTCACACAACAGAACAGGGCATGAAAATCTATATTATATTGTAGCAGGTTACAGTGATTGGTGCAGGAGGGTCTGGCCCACTGCGGGCAGTGCCATCCCTGGTCAGGTGGTCCTGAGTTGTATAAGAAAGCGTACTGAGCAAGCCTTGAGGAATAAGTCAGTAAGCAAGCATGTCTCCATGGCTTCGGTTCCTGCCTTCAGGTTCCTCCTTTGCTTGAGTTCCTGTCTTGACTTCCTTCAGTGATGACTATTACCAGGAAGTGGAATATAAAATAAACCCTTTCCTTCCCAAGGTGCTTTTGGTCATTGTGTGTGGTGATTTGAATAAGAATGCTCCACCATAGAGGGATTTTTCTTTGGGCCACCAGATCACACAAAAATGACACAGAAAGTTATTATCAATTATAAAAGCTTGGCCTGCAGCTTAGGCTTGTCCCACTAGCTCTTGTAACTTAAACTAACCCATTTATATTAATCTATATTTTGCCTTGTGGCTTTTAACCTCTCTTCTATCTTGCACCTCCTGTTTCTTCTCTGTGTCCTCTTTCATCTCTCCAGTGCCTAGATTCATCTCCTCTCCTTCTCTCTCTGCCCAGAAGTCCCACCTAATCTCTTCCTGCCTAGCCATTGGCCATTCAGCTCTTTATTAAGCCAATCACCTTGGCAAAGACACATCTTCACAGTGTACAAAAAGATTATCCTACAACACCACCCCCCCCCAACATAGGCTCATATGTTTGAATACTTGGTCCCCAGTTGGTAGAACTGTTTAGAAAGACTAGGAGGTGTGGTCTTGTTGAAGGAGGTGTGTCACTGGAGGCAGGTACTGAGGCTTCAAAAGTCTACACAATTCCCAGTTGGCTCTCTCTCTGCCTCCTAGTTGCGTCTTAAGATGTATGGTCTCAAATACTGAGATCTGCCTTCTAGTTGCCATGCTCCCCATGGTGGTCATGGACTCTAACCCTTTGGAACTGTAAACCCCAAATAGAGTAAGCCCCTTCTATAAGTTGCCTTGGTCATAGTGTCTTGTCACAGCAATAGAAAAATATCTAAGACTGAAGTAATACCAGAAGTGGGGTATTGCTGTGACAGACTTGAACATGATGTTTTTGGGGGAGAATGTGGAAGACTTTGGGACTTTGGACTAGGAAAGTGGTTGAATGCTGTAAGTTTGACTTAATGGACCATCCTAGTAGGAGCTTGAAAGACAAATGCTTAAAGCAATATGGATTGTGGATATCCAACTCAAGAGATTTCAGAGGGGAGCAATATTACCAACTGAGCTAGAGTCTATTCTTGTGATATTTTGGCAAAGAATGTGGCTACTTTCTGCCCATGTCTTAAGAAACTGCTTGAGGTTAAATTGAAAAATAATTGATTAATGTCCTTGGTAGAGGAGATTTCAAGGCAGCCTAATATTGACTCTGTCGTGTGATTATTAGTGATCACTGTTATGCAGGTCTACAATGAAAAAGAATAAGTGGGACAAAAAAATTTTTTAAAAATGTTCAGTTTAAGGAGGAAAATTACACCAGGAAATTTAATGTTGGAGCTAAGACTTGTGCTCAAAGAGATTAAAAAAGATTAAAGAAAGACTTGGTCTGAAATGGAATGAGGAAGGGCCTGAGGACAAGAGCTCACCCAGGCAAACTTCCACCTTGGAAAAGAAAGGCTCAGGGAATTGTCTGCTCCTAAAACTCAACAGCAAATCAAAGTTACCATGAATGTGGTTCAGAGGTGCCAGGGTTCACCCCAAGTTGGCAGTCAACCTTGGCAGTGTCATCTATATGATTCTAGCTTTAGAGTCTTGAAGGACACATGAGGAAAGCGGGTGTGGAATCTTCTAAATCTGAGGCTAAGGAGAGCAGCTGAAGCCAGGTGTGTGGCAGGGGAGTCCCCATACTGAGCGCTAAGAGGCCATTTTGTGAAGCTGTGAAAATGAAGCCTGGATTGTGTTGGAGATGCCAAGATGTTGCTGAAGCCAACGCCATGAGACATCTGTCAAGAAGAACTATAGGCAGGGAGTAGAACCAGCCCAAGGGGTGGAGGAAGTGTGTTGTAACCAGAAGGGTAGAGCCATCTAAGGCCTCTGCCGTCCGACATGGAGTTACAAGATATGGAGCTTTCCCTGCTGGGGTCGTTAGGTTTTCCTTGGGCTCAGTGTTTCTTCACTCTTCCACCATTCCTTCCCTTTGGAATGGTGATGTACATTCCGTGTCACTGTATGATGAAAGTGTGTAATTTGCTTTTTGGCTGTACAGAGGTGTCTTAGTTTTTCTGTTGGTGAGAAGAAACATTATGACTAAAAAGCAAGTTGGGGACGAAAGGTTTATTTGACTTACACTTCCACATCATTGTCCATCATTGAAGGAAGTTAGGACAGGAACTCAAACAGGGCAGGAACCTGAAGGCAGGAGTTGATGCAGAGGCCATGGAAGGGCACTTTTTACTGGCTTGTTCAGCCTGTTTTCTTATAGAACCCAGGACTACCAGCTCAGGGATGGCACCACCCACAATGGGCTGGACCCTCCCCCATCAATTACTAATTAAGAAAATGCCCTACAACCAGATCTTATGGGAGCATTTTCTCAACTGAGGTTCCTGACTCTAGCTCGTATCAAGTCGACATAAAACTAGCCAGCACAAGGAGACTGCAATTAAGAAGAGGCATTTCTTTATGGAAGCATAAACATGAGGCATCTGGCTTTCTGTGTCTACCTTATTTCACTATCTGTAGGCTCATCCAAGTTCCCCCTGGCTAGTGTTGAGATGGATTGGGGACTAGAGATAGAGAGCTGTGATCAGATGCTCTTACACAGTTCGAATGGGAATCCATGGTGCTCTGATACAGCTGAGATCAGCAAGCCTGATAGGCAACTCCAGGACCACTTCTGGAAGGACCAACCGAGTTTCCTGATACAGTCAAATCACGTGGGTTCCACCCCTGACAGCTGACAGAGTCTTGACACTGGTCTTTGCTCTCCCCAGCTCCAAGTGGCCTCTCCCAGCCTGACTTTCCACTGCACCCAAGACCGGGTAAGACTCTTCCTCAGAAACTGTCGCCCCATGAGGAATCAGCAGTGATGACTAAGCCAAAGGATCCAGTGAGTCGAATGTTTACCCACGGAAGCCAGAGTTAGAAAGAACAAAGGGCGTGAAGGAGAAACCTGGGAAATCTATCATGGACCCAGGAGCTTGTTTAGGTTCAGTGCTCTTTCCCACACATCCTTAGCAGCTGCAAGGCTGATCCTCTGTGGCTGAAACTTCTCAGGGAAGGCATCAGACCACACACATCAGTCAGGAAGACCGCACAGGAGTAGTGGAGTACTCACCTACCTACACTCTCCTTAAGGTTTGAATACAAGGTGTCTCTTCAAAAAGCTCAGACATTGAAGGCTCAGGCTTCAGCTAGTGGCACTGTTGAGAATGGTTGAATCATTGATCAATTAATCCACTGAGGAGTTCTTAGCTGAATGGAATACTGAGAGGTAGGACCTGATTGGAGAAAGTAGGTCACGAGAGGCACACCTTTGAGGGGTTTGTCTTTACTCGTGAGCCTTCCTGACCACCATGAGGGGAAGCAGCTCTCTTCAGTTATACAGTTCCACCATGATGTTTGTGTCTTGCCATAGACCTAAAAGCAATAGAGCCAGCCAACCATGGACCAAGTCCTCTGAAACCATAGCTCCAAGACTATAGTTCTTCCTTCAAGTAGATTTCCACTGAGTCTTTTGTCATAGCAATGAAAAGCTAAGTGACATACCTCTTGACATCATTGAGTTTCCCAGCCTCTTTTGCTGTTTCCCGGGTCATATGACCAATTCTGCCCAGTGGAGTGTATCAGGAATGTATTTCGTTTCCACAACAAGCAATGAGAGGCAGTGAATCCCCTCTATCCCTCCTTCCCCACTATAGTGAATAACAACAAAACAGACTGAACCAGGCTCCATGAAGTACCAGGAAGAAAAGAACTACAGCCAACTCTAATTAGACCTTATGTGAGCACAAAGAAACTTGTGCGGTACAAGGTGGATTTACTGCTCCATCCGGCCATAGACTTCAATGACAATTACAAATTGTCCATGATTTTGGAACCAATCTAGATCAAGAACAAGAGTATGTAACATTTTTATGTTACTTTACAGTTCCAAAAGATCTTTTGCTTATTTTCATTTGATATCCATTGGTTCCATTAACTGCATTGTCTATCCAAACATTTTCAGATGGACATCTGCCGAGAAGCTTTCAAAACAAGTATAAGAGACACTGGTACTTCCATGTTTACTATTACATTATTCACAATAGCTAGGATATGGGATCAGCTAGGGTACCAATCAGTAGATGCATGGATAAAGAAAATGGCCCTCCTTTTCCTCCTACTGGGTTGCCTCATCCAGCTTGATATGATGGTATGTGCCTGGTCTTATTGCAGCTTGTGATATCATGTATGGTTGATGTCCCTGGAAGGCCTTCTCTTTTCTGAGGTTGGGGGAGAAGGGAGGTGGTGAGGAGAGACTGGGGAGGGGAGTGGAGAGAGGGGAAACTGCAACTGGGATGTCATATATAAGAGAAGAATAAAAAGAAAAAAGAAAATGGTCCTCCATCTACACACACACACATACACACACACACACACACACACACACACACACACACACACACACACACACCTCATAGACCCAAGTTCTTTGCAATATCAGGTAAATTTCAAAAGAAATAAGAGCCAATGTTTTCAAGTCTAGAAACTCTGGGATACTCCACACATTCCCAGGGTAACAGTGGCTCATGATGGCAAAAATTCTCACTGAGAGGGCTTGAGATGGAAACGGATATGTAAGATGTGTGACTATGTGCTCCCATAAGTTTGTATACAGCGAACTTGTTATAAAAAAACTTTAAGCAGTTCTACATGTAACTAGTTCTGCAATAGAAAGAAAAAAATGAGATCAGAAAGATCTCTAAAAGGTCTTTCAAGGATTTAATAATGTTCAATTTATTAAGTTGAATTGTGCACAGATAAGAGTTTCTCGTATTCTTACTTACTTTATAAAAATAGCATATCAGACAGTATACAAGTTTTTGTATGTGTGACATACCTCTCATTACATTTTAAAGAGCCTAAGGTATATTGATATCCTTCCCAGGAAGACATATTCATTCAAGCCCAAGTTATGAGTCACTGAATTAATCTGTGAACAATGAAACAATAAAGACAACTTGAGGATTTTAGAATGACTCACTTTATTTTGTAAAAGCATGGCGATGTAGGCAAGGTCTAAGCACTTACACACACACACACACAAAAATGATGAAATAGTTCTTAGTGTTTCATTTCCCCAACCTCCTTATCCAACCAAACAGGGGACATGGGCTTCCTTTACATTAGCAGTTCCAATTAGAACTGCAAATGGGTGCTGGAGAGATGGCTCTGTGGCTAAGAGCACTTACTGCTCTTGCAGAGGACCAGGGATCAGTTTCTAGTACTCCAGATCCAGGGACCCAATGCTCTCTGGCCTCCGAGGGACCTGAGCATGGTGCATATAAACCCATAGAGGCATGCGTACATATACATAAGTAAAAATAAACAAAATAAGTCGTTAGTGCTGTAATAATAGGGGGAGATACCAGTCAAAGGAACAAATGTAACAACTCACCTAGGAATAAAAATTTTAAATCCTTGATGAAAAATAAAATGTATTGGAGTCTGATTTTTTTTTAAAAAAAAAAGATGTTTATTTTTATCTGTTGTTCTGTCGTTTGCCTGAATGTATGTATATACACTGTATATGCAGTGCCAGAGTAGGCCAGAAGAGGATGTGGAAACCTCTGGAACTGGAGTTACGGACAGTCTGAGCCAGTAGGAACAAAGAAGTGGGATCCTCTGCAAGAACAGCAAGTGCTCTTAACCACTGAACCATCTCTCTAGCCCCCATGGAATCTGTTCTAAAAAGTCTGAATAACTACACTTCTGACTTGAAATGTATTATAAGGAGGGTTCTTCTTCTCTGAATGATGCACAAACTGAGTGGAAACCCGGCTAAGTCTTTAAGGATTACTACAGGATTTGAAATGGATTCTCTTTAAAATCTATCAACATAACATCAGAAATGTTTGAAAACGTGAGATTGATGACTCAGTATCAAATATTTTATAAAGATATAATAATCAAAACATTGTGGTATTGACCCCAAAACAGACAAATGGGGAGAAAAGAACAGCAAATCTTGAAACAGACTCATGATTATTTAGGAATCTAGTACATGGCAGAGAATTAGTTCAGAGATAGACTCAGATGTTTACTAAATGTGGGTGGAACTATTAACAAGTATTTTAAAAACATACTTAGATTCCTAATGCACCCTCATATGCAAAAAACAAATGCAAAATGAATTAAATGATTGCATGAAGAAAAATAAATTATAAAAAAAACTAAACAATGTGGGAACATATCTTCACACTTGATTTGCAGCCTTTCTAGAAAATATACCAAATTAATTAGCTATAAAACAACACAGATTTGATATCATTTGCAAAATGTTATGATGAGAGATACTTAGGGAGAAAAGACCAGTAATGAGTAGAACGGGCAAGTTCAAGTCACAAATTAGAATAAATTTATAAAAATTAATAAAAGACAACTTAGATTTACTAAGCTAAAGGCATTTTAAAACACCTTACAGAAGAAATATTGATTCTAACACAGAGAAGTGCAAATCCAAACAATGAGATGCCATTTTAAAAACTGCTAGATTGGGAAACATTAAAAAACAGAATATCCCAGGTGGGCTAGATTGTGGGAAAAGAGACCCGTCCTGAGCCAATGAGGGGAGGGTGGGGCACCGACCTGTTCTGGAGAGTTCCAAGTCAACCTTTGACTCAGCAATCTCACTATTCGGAAATACAGTTGGCCCCAATCCCCTCACGTGCTCAAGATTTTATGTCCGGGAACATTGTCTCTGTTCTTGCTGGTCATAGATCAACCGGGGAAATGTGTTCGTTAGGATGAAATTGGCAGCTTAAACAATGATGAAGTGTGCCTACTGTGAAGTGTGCAGCTCTCTCCTGGAAATAGACTGCTGTGGTGGGGCGGGGAGCGGGGAGAAAGGAAAAAAGCCTCAAGACAATGCACCTTTTACAAGTCATTCTTGCAGGTGCAGGAAATGAAACTACACATCACAAAACAAAAATCAGAACCATTATTCTTGTTGGAGAAATGAGGTCACGGGTGCATTGGGAGATAGGATCTGCAAGGAAGAACTTTTAAACCATTGGTATTTGTGTTGTCGCTGATTTTAAGAAGCTCGGATTAAAAACGTTAAAGCTGGAGAGCCACAGGCAGAGATGACTCTGTTAAAAAAAAATTTTTTTTTAAAGGCAAATTCCTAAATACACATGGAGTTATCTTCCTTTTGCCTTGTAGTGTGAGGTCATAAAAATGATCCATTCGTCTGAAACATGAGGAGCAAGCTCAGCAATTAATGGGAGGGTCTGCTCTGAATGTCCCCTGGCGAGGGTGCAAGCACTGGGTCCTGAAGAGGGAGCTGGCTATTGGGTACTTAATCGTGAACCTTCCAATTTAAAACAGAAGAAAACCACACACAAGAAAGGGAACATTCCTGAACAAAAACTGCTTTTCTAAGAAGATGTTTAAATGCATACAAATAAAAATATTTCATTAGACTGTCAACTATTTTTATTAGATTTTTTTAAGTTATGAAGTAATACATGCCCATAACAAGGGAGACAAGCCAACGGTGAGGAAGGAAACCTTCGTGTCTCTGGCCTCACTCTGGGTCACCGACCTGTGACGGTTTCTATGCTGGTGCCATTTTTCTGTGCAGATGTCTTACGGTTTTATTAAAACAATCTTAAAGGAGCTTGTGATATTGGCTGGGGCAAACCACTCCCTTGATGTGATCATTTCCCAAAGTACTCTGGGCTATTCTCAGACTTTACTATCTTACGTTGCCATTAAGAGCTATGTGATTCAACATGGGCCACTGGAATTTCATTTAAAATGGCATTTCACTTTCTTTTTTATGTAATTTTTAAAATATTTATTTTTATTTCACGTGTATGGGTGTTTTGTCTGTATGTGTGTTGTGTACCATGTATGTACCCAGTGCCCTCAGAGGCCAGAAGAGGGTGTCAGATTCCCTGCTACTAGAGTCACAGCCTGTTGTGAGCTGCCATGTGGGTGCTGGGACTCTTACTGGGGTCCTCTGCAGGAACAGCCAGTGCTCTTAAAGGCTGAGCCATCTCTCCAGCCCACAGGTCATCATTAGAATTTCTTTTAATAAAGTTATTTAAATTTCTCTCATGGGCACTATAATATTTTTGCTGGGCTTATGCACATGAATGTGGTGGAATTCTCTTCACTATCATGAGTAGGACTTTTCTGTTTTCCTTTTCATTTCATTTGTTAGTATAAAGAAAATCACTTCATTTTTCTTTACTTACCTTGTGCCTAGCAAACTTGCTAAAATTTCTTGATCAGTCCTAATTAATATTCAGTTTGGGGAGCTTTCAAGACATGCAGCCAACCATGACAATTGTATACCAAGATAATTTTGCATTTATTTCAAGTATTTTCTACTTTTAAGTTTAATTCTTTATCTTAGTAATAAAAGTGAAGCCTTTAAGAAGACAGTAATGAAAGACACAGTTATAACAGCACATTTTTGCTGTGCTCACTTGCTGTGAACTCAGTGAGCCCAGGGCCTCTACCTACAAGGCATGCGCTCTACCACTGAGCTCTGAGCCACACTCCAGCCAGACACTCCTGACTTTTGCCACATTCATTTTTGACTCGGAATCCTCAGATGTAGCCACTTGGACCAGTTTTGGCTATTTCTTCTGACCATTTCACAATGCTATACTTCTTTTGTGTATGTGTGTGAGAGAGTCTGTGGTGTGTGTGTGTGTGTGTGTACATGCTCCTATGTGTGCTCGCAGAGGATGACAGATGTCCTCCTCTATGACTCTATGACTTACTCGTTTGGAGCAGGATCTGTCCCTGAACTGAGACCTCACGCTTTTCAGTGGGGCTGGGGAGAAGCGAGCCCGGGCCATCCTCCTGTCTCCACCCACAACAGCACTGGGCTTACAGGCAGGCAGACCACACCCGGTTTGTTGTATCTCAGATGCTCAGGGTTGTGCCTCAAGTACTCCTAAGCACTGAGTTATACCCCCAGCCCTCAAATACTATGTGGCCCTGTTATATGCTTAGACTGGTTCTTTTTATTTATTTATTTTAGCTTTAAACATTGTGTACTGACCTCCTACAATAAGAATTTAGCTCCCTCATACTATCCCCCACCCATTCGCAGAGTCTATTTCTCTTAACATGGTTTTTTCATGTTAAAACAATTTTTATAATCACTTAGTCATGCCTGTATAACCAGTATCGTAGCCAAATCATCCGCTTGGTGACTAAACAGCTTTCATTTGCTGTTCAGCTCTTCTTTTTGCTGGAATTGAGAATGGCTGTAATCTTTTTGTTTGCCTCATTCTGTGTATAGGTAATGTATTGTTCTGTTTGCTTATTCATCAAGACCTCCGAGAACAGACCAAGCTCAAAGCATTTAAGCACACGTATCAACTATCAATCTTCTTTGTTTTTTTGGAGGTCCTTTTCCTGTGGCCGTGTATCTTCCTGGTCCAAATGGAATCAGCTGTTCTGAGAAGCAACAGGGCGACTCTCCTGTGCTTCTGTTCATTGGGATTGCTAGAAACATCCCTGGGTTGGAGCTTCCTGCTCACTTGGGTCCTGCCCCTCACAGCCTTTCTCTTTTCTGATTTATCCCTTGCTATAGATAAAAGAGAGATGGAGAGAAAGAAAAGGCCGCTCTCTTTACTTGTCAGAAAAGTAAAAAACAGAAACACAAATGACTAATCCCAGAGAGCAAAGGTGAGAAACTATGCTCACTCAAGATGATGTGGGAGAGGATCCCGCATCACCGGCAGGGAAAGCTAAGAGGTAGACTCCATCTCTGGGAACTCAGCAGGCACATCATTTGAGGCAACTCTTGGTTTACTGACTTAGCTGTGACAGATAAGACAGAAGCATTTTTTTGAAAGCCCCCAGAAAGCTGGCAGAATTTCTGATTTATTAATTTGCCTTTGGATAGTAACAAAAGGTGTGTGTGTGTGGGGGGGGCATCAACAATAATTTAACCCAAGGATCTAGTAGGCCAAAACTGTAGGAGAAAGAAGGCCCCCAACCCAACTCACCTGAGAGGTCAGATCTGAACTGACATGACTTTTGAGGCCCCTTGAGCAGCCAACAGATCTTCCAATAGGAAGAGAGTGGGCAAGAGTTCCGAGCGAGATGTACAAAGGGTGGCTGGTCCTGCATCACATCAGGAGACTTGTTACAGTTGGGATATAAACTCTCCCCAAGAAAGTTCATGCCGTAACGACTTGGTCCTCAGGATCCAACCCTTGAGAGGTGAGTAGATCACAAGGACTCTGATCTAACCTATGGATGAACCCGTTGATGGGTTGTTGGATAATATTGGGCATATCATTCATTTTCTCTACCTCTCTACTTCTCTCTCTTGGCTGCCATGAAGTGAGCAAGTCCCGGAAAAATGGCTCCAACCAACTAGACTATAATCTCTGAAACTATGAGCAGAAACAAAGCCTCGCTCCCTTCAGCTGTTGATCTCGGGTGCTTTTCCCCCCTGACAGTGATGACCAGGTGACTAACACCAGCCTAAGGGTCTATGCCCTCAGAATCTTAGTGAGTAAGCAGTCGTCACCTCCCACCCAAATCAGGAACGTAACAGAAACTGCTGTGACACTCTGCAGAACAAGAGCTGTACCACTGAGTCACACTGCCACCCAAAACATGGAACGGCATTGGAAGCTTTTTAAAAATGTCTTCTGGGAATACTAGACTATGAAAGTGACCCAGGAAACTTGATAGAGCCAAATGGAATTTCTAGGAAATAAAAAAAATCATAATCAAAAATTTGTAACTCAGTCAACAAGTTTCACAAAAGGTAAGAAAAAGTTGAAGAAAGAATTTGGGAATGGAAAGGTGGGCCCACAGAAATCATACAGAATGAAGCAGAGATTTAAAAACAACAACAAACTATCCAATATAAAAGAGTTGAAGAGCTATGGAGTAGAGTTTGGATTAAAAAGTCCAGCATACATTCAGTGAGAACCAGAGGAGGGAGGAGAACCTGACAAAGTCAATATTTGAAGGGACAATGGCCAAAACTTTCCAGAACTGGCGAAAGCTTGGACTATGTGTCAGGACAGCGCTCCTGAACAAATCCATAACAAAATGTGTTCTGCAGTCATATCATTGCGGGTGTTAGAAGGACATAAGAAATTTAAAAATTGTATTAAACAAGATCTGCCCCACCCCTCCCTGGAGTGTAAATCCAGTGCCAATGTGATAAGGCACTTCAAGATCAGTCCCCAGTCTGGATGGGAGGCAACAGCCTGCATCCGGGCTGACAGGGCGTGGAGGGTGTTCTTGAGTTAGAATTCCATCCAGTCCTCCCCAAAGAGCCGTGAACTAATAACTTTGTTTCCGCCCCCTCTCGTTCTCTCTCTCTCTCTCTCTCTCTCTCTCTCTCTCTCTCTCTCTCTCTCTGTCGGTATTTCGGTAACAATGTGCAACTTCCTCAGAGGATGAGAAAGAAAACCCCACGCAGTCCTCTATCAACAACCAAAGCCAAGGAGCCAGAAAACCTTCACATACTGCGTCTTGTCATGAGTTACAATCATTGTTCTGGGAATTTTCTCAAGGGTTGGCTCTCTTCCTTATAAACAAAGCTACACATCATTCTTGACGCTGTCTGATAACTGGTAGGCAAGCAGTTGCAGCATCTTTTTTTTTTCAGCCCAAAGAGTGATGCCCAGTGGTCCCCATAGAACTCTTCCTATCCGAGACCCATACAGACACAGACTGCCCCAGATACTTCACCTATGGTACGTAGAGAGCTTCCTTCTCTACCCTGCAAGCCTCTATTTTTCTCTGCCTAAATGTGTCCCAACCCCAGGGCTAAGGCTTCACAGAGAGCTAAGTGGGGACTGAGCTCCTTGAGATGTCTGGCTCAAGGACCGATAGCTGGTACAGTATGTTCCTTGTTTGCAAGTTAGTCCTGCAGTGAAGTTTACAAGATAAAGTTTAATGACCTCTCGGATAAAGAGACGAGGCTCCGGGACAGCTTAAACAAACTGGACTTAAAAACAAAGGAAACAATTGTCGGCGAGTCCCTGAGTCATCTCCTCCCCTCTTCTTCCCTTCCTTCCTGTTGGTGACATCAGGGGATGAGATCTTTCGCAGAGGTGGTCTCCATGCCCCACTGCTACGGTGGGCATGTGGTTGGGGCACATATCCTAAAAGCATGCCCCTTCCCAGTATGGGGATGCTAACCGATCATTAGACAGTTCAGAGCTGGGACCTGATGGGAAGGTCTTAGATCTTCGAAAGCATGCTTTCTGGAAGGGTTAGTGTAGTGACCACGGGTCCTCAGTGAGTTCTCGGTCTCTAGAACGGATCTCTTCCTCTCTCCTGAGCTGCCACCATGTTGTCATCTGTCACGCTGTAATAGAGCCAGAGAGACCCTGGCCAGAGCTGACAACCTGCTGTTTAGACATTCAGCAGTCAAAATGATCTACATAAACTTCTTTTCTTTATACACTACCCAGACTCAAGTGTCTTTACTACAGTAACAGAAAATGGACTAATTCTGTGACCTGAGCAGAGCCCCTGGCTCCTTTAAGGCTTGGTAAGGGAGCTCCATTCCCTTCTGCTGGTGGTGGTACTGGGTTATTTCTCCCAGGAAAACAAGACTGACCACAGGAGATAAACAGTAGATGACTCACGGGGATTCTCAGCCACCTTGAGTCTGCTGCCTACAGTGTCTGGCTCTCCCCTTTTCTAGCCCTTCCCACCACACACTCTTCCCTGCTCATCAACCTTCAGCGGCTTCTCATTGTTTCCAGGCTCCAGGCCAGACTTGTTTGTCTGGTTTTCAAGGCCTTCCTTAATCTAATCCCAGTAACAGTCCGACTCTCAGTGCTCATTTTTCTCCTCTGGTTCTGGGCCCGGGGTGCCCTAGAGGGTGTTTAGAAATGCGTGCAAGCATTCGAGTTGATGCAAGGATGGAGGTGGCAGCTGGCATTTAGTGGGCATGGTCCAGGTGTGAGAATCACCCTCTGGGTACCAAGACAATCCCACACACTGACTGCCACCCCATCTCAGTGCCAGCACTATTCCTGCTGAGGAATGCCATTTGATTCTGGCCAGTCTTGATCACTCTCCAGCCATCACGTCGGTTATATGTGTTTCTTGACGCCATCCCACCCCATCTGGGAGTTCCCTCTCCCCATTCCTAGTTCTCTGTGTTCCACCCTTGTGAAGACCTGGTTTCTGGATGTGCATCTGCAGCCATCTCTAACCCTCAAGCCACTGTCGACATGAGAGGCTAGGGAGCAGACACAAAGGATGCAGAACTAGTGAGCAGACAGGAAGGACATGGAGCTAGTGAGCAGACTTGAAGGATACGGAACTAGTGAGCAGACACGAAGGATACGGAAGCTGATATCACACAGACCTATGTTTAGACTCATGCTACCACTTTACCCACATTAAACATGGAGAACCACTTCCTCCAGCCAGTCCTCACCTTTTAAAGTAACCATGGTGATGGTGCCTACCCTAGAAGGTTCTGTGAGAGTTAAATGCTATGAGGTCAGGTAAAGTTCTCAGTGTTATCTAGCATGTGGTCAGAGCTCCACTGAAGCCATTATTAAGAAGACTCCTTTCCAGTGGGGTTCATATTCAATAAGCCCTTGTAGAGTTGATGTTTACCCTGCTGAGACTTCGTAACATGAAAGTGAAAGTTTCCTTTATTCTAGACAGGGGCTGCACAGGCAGAGATTTTGTTTTTTTAATTCAGCTACAGCAACTGTCATGGGGGTAGGCTAGTTATTAGGGAAGTGAGTTGTCACCTTTGTTTTCCATCATGGTTCTGCTACAGAGTCGCCAGAGGGTTCTGAGTATCTCCCATAGTTGAACTGGCCATATGTCTTCTGACCTACCCACTGATTGGTCTATACAAGCTAATTCAATGAGTGTGATGATCCAGTTAGAAACGCAATAGTCTCACCCAAACAACTGGTAAGTATTTAAAATGTTCATGCTGTTTATTTTTCTGCCAGCCCTTTCTATGGAAGACTTTTCATCCACCATCCACAAAAATCCTTTTGAGGATATCCAGCACTCTAGAGTTACCCCAGATCCACTGAAGGCTTCCATCTGCTCAGATGCTGTTTATGCCTCCGGGGCCAGGTTCTGCTAAGTGGTTCTCAACCTTCCTAACACTGCGACCGTTTAATAAAGTTCCTCATGTTGTGGTGACCCCCAACCATAAAATTATTTTCATTGCTGTAGCTAGAGTTTTCCTGCCTGGCCCACGGTCAGGATAAATCTCTTTCACCTGCCAGTCCCACAGCCGCTCAGACCCAACCAAGTAAACACAGAGACTTACATTGCTTACAAACTGTATGGCCGTGGCAGGCTTCTTGCTAACTGTCCTTATATCTTTTATCAATCCATTTCTATAAATCTATACCTTGCCACATGGCTCGTGGCTTACCGGCATCTTTACATGCTGCTTGTCCTGGTGGCGGCTGGCAGAGACTCCCTCCACCTTCCTGTTCTTTTAATTCTCTCTGTTAGTCCCGCCTATACTTCCTGCCTAGCCACTGGCCAATCAGTGTTTTATTAGCAACACATTTGCCATACAGAACATTCCCACAGCACATTGCTATGTCATAACTATAATTGTAATGTAAATACCTGTGTTTTCTGATGAGCTTAGGTGACCCATGTGAAAGGATCATTTGATCCCCAAAGGGGTCATGACCCCACAGGTTGAGAACTTCTGTAAGCCCTGCTCTTGACTCTTGTCTGTAAATGAACTCCCTGGACCCTCTCCTTGTGTCTCCTCTGGCTCTGCTCCCAACCCCAGGGTATACATGGTCAGCTCCATCAGGGCTGTGGGGTCAGAGGCACCAATGCCCCCAAACCAGTATCAAGAAGCCGCAATGCTGTTTACTTCTCTCCTTCCTCAAGGTAAAGCCTGCTGTTGAGACAAAGAAGGAGGGTGAGATTGACCAGGACCACCTAGGGTTCCTCTTCTCTGAGTGGGAAGTAGCTATGATGGCCTTGAGCCTAAGAGTCTCGGGAAAATTGCTAACAGATCTGCACGTGAGCCTACAGGTGGAGCACCCCCCAAAGCAGGGTCTCAATGAGAGCACTAAACTAAGCTCATGAGCATCCACACACCCTGGGAGAATGTTACGGAGAAAAAGGCTGGCAGGGACCAAACTCAACCCTCCTCCCTAGGAGCTGGAGAAGCCAGGCTTCAGTGAGGAAAAACACATGCCCTTCTCTAGCTTGGTCCAGCTGGCATAGACAAGCATCCCTGTCAGGGATCAACTGGAGGCTTTCTCTAAGCCCTCGACTCTGCTATCTTCTACTCAGAGGTTTTACTGCAGCACAGAGACCTTAACAACCCAGAAAATAGTCAAAATTTAAAATGTATTATCCAGTCACCTATAAGACTGTAACAATTAGAAAAAAATCACAGTAATACAACAGCCCATATGGCCTAGATCTCAGCATTGACAAAGAAGCAACCTGAGGATGGTGGCCCTAAGGCCACTAAATCCCAAAGGAATCATCCCAACCATTCAACCAAAGTACCGATTCTGGAGAGGGGTACTGTTTCCAAGGCAGAGAACAGACCCGTTCACTGGGAATGACATTGGTGAAGTATCTGGGAACATGTCTCTGGATTCACTCAAGTAAATGAGATCATTTCATTTTAACTGTTCTTGAGTATCTTGGGCCCTCCTTGAACATTTTAGTGAAATGACATTTGTACCTCACACAAAGCATTCATGACCCTGCATCATGGCAAAAACAGATACTTCAAATCCTCTTTAGAAATGTGGTACCAGATAACATAAGATATGAACAAAAATCAATTAAAAAAATCCACCAAACAAAATGGAAAGGAGGGGGTGGGAAGACTCATGGGCTATCCTTGCATGGCCTTTTCGAGGCTTGGAGCTGTCATGTTTATTCGAGAATCCTGACACTGGCCACCTTCCCAAACTTGAGTGGCACCTGAAGACATTTGGAAGAAAACACCAGTTGGCTAGGGAAAGTGGTAACAAGGGAGGGTTTTGGACCAAGCACCCCAAGGAAAGTAACAGTCATGTTAATCAAGTGACTAGAATTGGTTTCCCACAGGCTGTCACAGAAATAACTGGCAAAGATTATCTTTCTGTTTTTAAGCACTGTTGACCAAAATCCATCTTCCCCAGAATTCATTAACTCCTCATCTACTTGCTTTTAAAAATCTGGAGGTTTTGGAATGCAATAAAGCAATATACCATGTTCCATTGAAAATCCCCTGCAGGCACACAGTTTACAATGAATCTGAAAGGGATTGAAGCCGTGCCGCAGACTCTGACTTGAGACATCTCTGATGAAGCGGCCTGCATTCAATCCACACACTGAGTGGGTACAGGTCCACATCCCAATGCCAGGGGCCCATCGACTAAAAGACTGATGGGAATGGTCTAATCATAAAAGCAGGGCACATTCATAGCTCTTGGCTTTTCCCTGTTGAAAACACCTGTTTTGTGGAGACATCCAACCAATCTTCCCAGGGTCATCCTTCTCAAGGACTTTCAGGCATTGACGGAGCATACCTATAATCCCAGGACTTGGGAGGTTGAGGCAGGAGAATCTCAGGCTTAAGGCATCCTGTGTACAATATAGAACGATCCTAGCCTACTCTCAGTCCTCCAATACACATTCTATTATATCTACTGACATGACCAGCTAGGACAATCCAGCAGTGCTCAGTTTAGGGATGATCTCACTTAGGTTCCACCCGATAACTGGTGTTTATGCCTGTGTGTGAATTTGTGGCATGGGGGACCTTTGGGCTCGCCTGAACCAAATCTTTATGTTCTATGATTTGTTCAAAGGAATGGGGGGGGGGGAAAACAACCAATGCAGTGAGTTTGCTCAGCAGTAACCCATGTACTCTGCCCCCATGACTCCTTGCCGCTCACCAGTTCTAATGCCTTAGTTAAGAAGGCCGGAAAATGCAGCCTGGCGTATGACCAAAAGAGCAGAGAATGAATGTGTTGGGAACTCTCCTCCCCATGCCGCCGACACAGGTGAGACCATGACCTGTCAACGTTAGGCTGAAGGTCACAGATCGAGACAGGGCTGCGGAGACTCCAGCCTGGGTCTGTGGTACTCAGTATCTTTCCCCCAGGTCACAGTCAGAATGGGAGAGGGAAAAGAGAAGGTGTGAAAACTGAATCTGTCCCTCCTCTTTACAGTGCATTTGGGGACCGCAAGGTGCTGCCTGCATACTGAGGACCACCTCCACCAGGGAACTGTGTCCCATCTCACTCCTGGGGCAGGTCCACTCACTGCAAACTCTCATCTGATGTTAGCAATACAGGTAGATTTGCATCTGACCTCTGACTGGGAAGAACATCCTCAGCCTCATGATCCACTCAAGTTTCTACGGCCCCCGTGTCACTGAGGCCAAATAAGGCATTTCAGCTGCTTCCTAACAACACTGGCTACAGGCTTCCCCAGCAGGGACCCTCTCCCCACGGGAGACAGGGGCCAAAGGAGCTCCATTCATTTTTCCTGTAGCCCAAAAGGAGGACTCGGGAGTGCTTTAGAGCAGTGGTTCTCAACCTGTGGGTTGCGACCCCACTGGGGTTGAATGACCTTTTCACAGGGGTCGCCTAAGACCACCGGAAAACACAGATTTTTATACTACAACTCATAACAATAGTGAAATCACAGTTATGAAGTAGCAATGAAAATAATGTTATGGTTGGGGGTCACCACAGCGCGAGGAACTCTATTAAAGGTCGCAGCAGTAAGGAAGGTTGAGAGCCACTGCCTTAGAGGCTGCCTGGGAAGCGTAAAGGAGACTTGCTAAGGTTTCCTGGTTTCAGGCGCAGAACTGCCGTCCTGACGCTGCTCCCTAGCGGGGTGGTGGCAGGGGTTGTGGGGCTCCAGCCTGCTCAGTCCTAGACTCTGAGCCAAAGAGCAAGCTGGGAACTGTTCAGGGGGCATGCAAAGATCTGTCTTCTCTCAGAGCTGCAGTAGGTGCTCATAGCAATGGCTGAGTTAGGCCCTGGACCCCATAGTACTAGCCCGCTAAAAAGGGGGACTGAACTGCTGGTCAGATTCTTTGCTGGTTTGGGGTCTGCTCTATTTATTCTGGGAGTACGATAACTTGAGAAGGCTCCAGCCCCTCACACCCTAGGGATCTCCCTAGCTTCCCAGATATTCCCTGTCTCTCCCATGTATTCTTGCTCGCTGCCGGTGTGGTATCGGCTGGACAGGGTCAACCCCGGTAGACACTCTTGTCAGGCGTCCTGGCTTGTGGGCAAAGTTGGAAGTCCCTGGTGGGAGTCTGGCTACTTTCTTCACTGGGATCAGCGAGGCGGCAGGCTGGGATTAGCCTTTCCTGGAACTCCTCTTCCTGCTCAAACAGCAGGCTGAGTGGTGTGAGCCTCCCTGACCACTGCATCTGCTCCTGGTTTCTTTGGCTGGACTTGTGGAAGCAGTTTCTGCCCTGGTCCTTCCAGTTCTTCCTTTCCGGCACCCTGTCACCCCATCCTGCGGTCTCTGGCTCCCTGGCTCCAGTGAAACGCCCATTCCATTGCTTACGATCTAGGGAGCTTTGCACTGGATCTGCCTGAGAAACTCACTCGGGTGATTAGAGCATTGCTTAAGCTTTGGCAGAACACACATTTGCCCACTTAGCCATCATTATTAAGTTTTTCTCCCACTCAGATTTTCAGCCTTACATATTACATTATTTTTGGCTCTGTGTGTGTTTGTGTGTCTGTGTGTGTGTGTGTAGGGGTGTAAAATACCATTTTTTTTCTGTTGAAAGTCACACTGTGTACCTAAATTTGAACTTTTCTCCCTACGAAGAATATCTAAGGGCTAGCCATAACATTAAATAAATATTCCCTTTTTAAAAGCAGTTTTCTGAAAAAGTCCCTTCCCTTGGTCCTGCCTCATCATCCTGCTCATGCCTCCATCATTTCTTTCTTGAGTGTGGTGGTTTGAAAGAAAATGGCCCCCAAAGGGAGTGGAACTGTTAGGAGGTGTGGCCCTGTTGGAGTGGGTGTGGCCTTGTTGGAGGAAGTGTGTCACTGTGGAGGCGGACTTTGAGGTCTCCTATGCTCAAGCTACTCCCAGTGAGACAGTTCATTTCCCGTTGTCTGCGGATCAAGATGTAGGACTCTCAGCTACGTCTCCAGCACCATGTCTGCCTGCATGCTACCATGTCCTGCCATGCTGATAATGGATGAAACCTCTGAACTGTAGGCCACCCCAATTAAATGTTTCCCTTTATAAAAATGGTCGTGGTCATGGTGTCTCCTCACAGCAGTAGACACCCTAACTAACACATTGAGTTAGAGAGTTCTTGTTAATGACTAATCTGGCATGATGTCTTTTGCATATCCCAGGAGCTGACTGGACAAATGTCAGTCATTGGCTTTACTCCAGAAATGCATGGATGGACTGAAATCTAAATCACAGATCTGAATTTCCAAAGTTGTTACCATTGCACTTAGTTGCATAGTCCAAATCCAGAACCATCTTCACCTGCTCCATAGGAGTCCTCCTTTCTTAGAGAATCCGTGAGAGAGATAATATCCAAGCTACCATCCAGGGAGGACAATGGAGCAGCTGTGACAGTCACACTGTGAGAATCCCCAGCCCATCTATGTCCCACCAGATCCAAGTTTCAGTTGCTCACAGGCCCAGCTGTCTCCTGGAGAGGACTCGTAGAGATATTGTTGAGGACTCTCTGACTTCTAGGTTGACCTGGCCGCAAAAAAAAAAAAAAAATAAAAAAAATAAAAAAAAAAAACTGTGTTTAAAGCTCTGGAGTTCCTAATCAGAATTACACTTGAGTCTTCTGTGACTGCCATTCTTTAATGACCTATGTCTCCTTAGGTAGCCACTATTTCTACCCAGGGGTCTATAGGATAAGTCTGTTTCCTGGAACAGAGGTGCCAGCCCAGAGGACTGGAGCCAAGAGACAGCCTATATGCCTCATGCAATAGAAGCCATGTTCTTGCCCACCCTGAGCTACTGCAGCCAACACATCTCCCTGACTAGGGTGTGATGGTCTCTTTACCCCCCCCCCCCCAGAAAATGCCCCCTTGTACAGCAGCCTTCTGTGGTGATATTTTGTTTGTGATTTAACAAATAAGGCTTGCCTGAAGATCAGAGGGCAAAGCCAGCCACTAGTTAGCCATAGAGGCCAGGTTGTAGTGGCACACACCTTTAATCCCAGCACTTGCAGGCAGAGGCAGATAGTTCTCTGTGAGTTCAAGGCCAGCCTTGGCTACACAAGATTGATCCAGTCTAAAAGAGAAACAGAGCCAAGAAGTGATGGCTCACACCTTTGATCCCAGCACTAGGGAGGTTGAGACAGGAAGTGATATGCCTGGAAGAAGAAAAGGAATATAAGGTGGGAGGAGACAGGGGCTCAGGTCCCGTTTGGGTGAGGATTTCCTAGAGGTAAGAACTAGGGGCTGGCTGCTCTGCTTCTCTGATCTTCAGGCAAGCTTTATTTGTTAGATCACAAACAAAATGTCACCACAGCCTTCTCTTACACTCACGTGCTTCCCTCCTTACCCTGCACTCACCATCTGAGGGTGGGGTGGTCGCTGGGAAGCAGTCTCACCGGGAGACATCCCCGCCATGGACTACATCTCCCATCTTCCCATCTGGCTAGATGAGCCTGTCTTTTGCTAGTGGGATATAAGCAGACACTCTGAGCATCACGTGGGCTGAGGACCTTAAGGAGCAGATGTGACTGACTTGTCTAGGGTCTTCATTCCACTCAACCGCTGGAGAATGAACATGACAAAGGGCCCACGGGGTAGCCAAGAGGCAACACGGAAGAGCCAGGTTCCTCCCATGACACGTGGAAGACAGCTGCCTGTTGAGCAGTCACCACTGCTTTACGCTTTGTCAGGGGCACTGGCATTCTAGAAGCAAAGAGAGAGCTGGAGTAGGAACAAGCTATAACCGTGAAGGTCCCACCCCTAGTGACGTACTTCCTCCAGCCAGGCTCCATCTTCTCAAGGTCCCGTTACCTTCCCAAGCAAGCACCGCCGTTCGGGGACCAAGTGTTCAAGCTCATGAGCTGATGGGGGGACAATTCACAGTTAAATCAAGTTGCTTCTTGTCAGGTCTCTTGTCCCAGTTATGGGGAAGCAACCAACACAAGACTGAGCGTGTGGCTTCCATGACTGCAATTCCAGCTGGACATTTCCCAAGGCTGCTGCTGGTCTACCTCCCACCACGAGGAGACACTGAATCAATTCTTGAAGGCAAAGCGGGTGTTTGAATGCCTTGAGTCAAACATAAGATTTGCACCTTAGGAAAACTCTCAGTGTCTCTTCCATATGCAGGATTTGTAGCATAGATGTTCAATTTCTCAATTTGAAAGTAACATACAAAGGACATTCTGAATGGGTATAGCATGCACCTTGTGAAGGGGGGCATGTGTGTTACATAAAGAACAGTAGTTAGAAAGAAAGTAGGACATCGTTCTTTGTGCCTGATGCTGTCATCACCCCTACCTCCTGGCTAACATTTTCTTCTCTGTCCCTGTTGTGTGAGGGATTCTAGGCAATTGAATGTTTTTTCCAAGTGTCTTAACACCGAGGTTGTGATGTTCATTCATCCTTCTATGATGTCTGCATTAAGAAGCAGGTGAGGGGGTAGGGAGATCGTTCAATGGGTAGGAGCCCTTGTTTTGTAAGCATGAGAACATCTGTGTTTGAATCCCTAACACTCACATAAAAAGTTAGGCATAGTCACATGTATCTATAACTCCAGCATTAGGATGGTAGAGGTAGCCTAGTCAGGCATGGCCACATGTATCTATAACCCCAGCATTAGTAGGATGGAGGCAGCAAAATAACACATTTGTGGTTCATTGGGAGATTCTACCTCAAGAGAATGTGGTGGAGATAGATAGAGAAAGACACTGCACATCCTGCTCTGACTTCTACATTTATGAGCATGGATGCACACACCCATACACTCACATGCATACCACACACACAATACACAACATACTCACATATACCTCACCATACACACACACACACACACACACACACACACACACACACACACACAGATGCTTGATGAATCAAGATCCTTACACTAATGAAACTTATAGCCCTGTAGAAGTAAAGACCCCACAAAATATGACATAGGGCATAAAAGTATTGCCTACTTGTCTGAGTTGGGTAGCTGGAGAAAGTTTTTCTGAGAACAGGTGAACTTCTCAGCTAAGACCTACAAGATGCCCAGGGTTCAACTTCTAGAAGGAACAGTCTAAATGGAGTGTTGACACAGGCCACACTCAGGTGACAGAGGCAGTTAGTTAGTGCAGAGAGAGTTGGGTTCATAGTTGGGGAAATAGCTGAAATTCCAAGAGAAGTGAATAGGGTCCATGGGTCAAAAGGAAAGTGAACTTCACCCCAGAAGCAATGTCAGGATACAAACCTGGCATGGGAAAACAAGGTGGGTTGGCTACCATTAGAGACTCTAAGACACTGTCAGTTGTAAGTTACTACCTATTCTAAATATATTAAAGTGTGAAAAACTGAATAATAGCATATGAAAGATGAAAACTCAACTGTTGAATTCAGGGGGGAAAATCAGTTTGAAGGAACTCACACACCAGAGAAATGAGGCAATCCCATGTGAGGTGTGAAGGGAGTATTCGTACAAAGTACAGCTCAAATATCTCTAGTCTGATTGTAAAATAAAATACAAAACTTTTTAAGGCAGAACAGAATAATTAGGTTACTTTCCAAAGGAATTGGTGTAATCTTGACATTCTCCACCTCTCAAGGACAGTGAATAATAAGAGTCACATTCAAGACAGAGACCCTGAGAAAATCCACATTGTCCTCTTAGGACAACCCTTCAAAAACCTACAGAATATGGTATTTAATATGTTTAATAATCTAAGGCTTTTCATGACAGTGAGAGATGTCTGCTCCTGACAGCACCAATCTACTTCAAAGAAGGTTGATGGGCATCAAAGAACCTCCATATAGAGTTTGCTTTCTTTATGGCAAAAGCTAGCCATTTGGACAAAGAAACTGCCCTGGCCTCAATTTCTGACATTTTGCTGTCCAAACTTGACCAGCAGGATGCAAAAGAAAGCAACTGTCAAACATTGCCAAGACAAGGTAGGACAGTCCTTCAAAACTCCCTGCTTCTCAAAAATGTCTGTCAGAGATATTAGTCCTGTAGGCCAAAGTTGTATGCCCCAATGTTTTAGAAGAACTTTGGGTGACTCTCCAGGAAGCCAGATGTCCTTGTCACTAAGTAACATTACTCCCTTCTGGGGTTCTTGATGGAGTTAAAGACTAAATAATCAGACTTAAAGTTTTCCTTAGTTACGATAAAAAGGTAAATTAGGTATAAAACTTTAGACTCACAAGGATAAGATAAATAATAGAATATTTTCTCTAAGTTTGCCAAATACAAATGGACTGGATATTATAACTGAAATTCTTACTTGATAACTGGTTTTGTTGTATATAATTTTACTATGTTAAAGTTAAAACCTTCCATTTTAATTAGACAAAAAGGGGGAAATGTGGGATATTCTTTTACACTGTGTGAATATGTGTAACTGTGATTGGATTAATAAAGAAGCCAACTGGTCTACAGCTGGACAGGAAGGTTAGGTGGAAGAATCAGACTAAAAGGATGCTGGGAAGAAAAAGGGGAGGAGTCTCAGAGTCGTGAGCCAGAAGCATAAGAAGCAACATGGGAATTACATAGATGAGGTAAATAAGTCTCAGGGCGGCATATAGATTAATAGAAATGGGTTAATTTAAGTTGTAAGAGCTGGCTAGAAACAGGCCTAAGCTACCAGCCAAGAATTTATAATTAATATTAAGTCTCTGTGGTTATTTGGGAACTGGCTGGCAGGACAGAAAAGTCTACCTACTCCCTGTGCCACAGGAAATGCACTGACCCAAACATGAGGGTGAAGCCTCCAGGACTAATCATTTCTCAAAGGTCCCACTTCCTTGAACTGACACAAGCAGCAATTAGTCATTAAGAATTCTGGTGGGAATATTCAAAGAATAACATGACCTGAACACCCTACCCAGGCTGGAGTTGTCTGGCTGCTTGGACATGTCTCAATCCTGCTTGCTGCCACTGGATCACAATGACTAGTTCTTCTTGGTGGGGGCAGGGAAGGGCAAAGGTGGGTGGAAGGGTCCCTCCAGGACACTTCAGTATGGCCTCCTAGTTTCAGGCAGGTGTGTCAGGGAAGAAGAGCTTGGAGGATCCTTGGCTAGTGCTGGCGTCAGCTTGGCAGTTGAGCTTTCTATCAGTTATCCAGTTCTTCCTTGACCCTGCTGGCACTGACCCAAAGGCCACATCCAGCTCTGGGAGTGATGTGAAAGTTGACCAGAAGCCTCACATCCTGGTCTGAGACAGAAATGGTTTACTTCCCTCAAAACCAAACCAGGATGGCCAGCACCTTGAACCCCACACCTGGGTCACAGATGAACAGCTAAGTGATGTCCAGAGATCTAAAATACTGTTCTTTCTGCAAAGACATCCCTGAGAATAGCTAGGACAGATGGACAGGGCCCACCATCCCACCTCCACCGATTCCGGTGTGCTTTTGAGCCTCTGTGTGCGTCAGTTACCTTCTAGAGCTAAACAAAACAGAGAGTATGAGTGTTCATTGTCAGTGCCCCTGCACAGCACTATAGTTTTCCATAATCAGTTTCTAGGTCGTTAGGACCAGACGAGGAAAACAATGGCCACCCTGTTACGATAGAGGCAGAGCCAAAAGTGGTCCTCACAACTTCCGAGAGAGCTCCCAGCTACCTCATGCCTATGTTTTTTCTTTCAGATCCTAACAACTCTGAGCTTCAGCAAAGCAAGTGTTCTTCAGTCTGGAGCCTTTATAGCAGTGGTTTTCAACTTTCCGAACACTGCAACCCCTTAATACAGTTCCTCATGTTGTGGCGACCCCAATCACAAAATTATTTCACTGCTACTTCAAAACTGTAATTTTGCTACTGTTCTGAGTCACAACATCAACATCTGATACGGGACCCCTATGAGGGTCACGACTCACATGTTGAGAACCACTGCTCTACAGGAAGGATACAACATTAAATGTCATCTGGAAATGCCCATGTTGGTGAGCGGAGAACACAGAACCAAACTGATTGTCAGTCCTCCATGTCCCATTCACTTCTCTGTGAGGAGCGTGTATGTGTGCATGCGCATGCACACATGTGCATACGCTTGACACAAACAAAGCTGTGTCTCAGCACGGAAGAGTTCAGAGAAGGAATTTTCAAATGTGTCTTGTCAGCTTCCACTCTGTCAACCAACCAGCTTGGGCCATCTATTAACTTTGTTATTGAGTTGTTGGCCTGAGATGGGGGGCGGGGGAGGGCAGACAATGAAGAAGGGAGGGAGGGAGGAAGAAAAGAACAAGATCCTTCACTCAAACTCTTTGGCCTCTCCAGGGGACTCTGCAGCTTCCCCACACTCCAACTGAAGTCCACATCAGAAGCAGGAAAAGGTGAATTCTGATTCACTGTGCCACCGTGCTTTGCGCCACCCTTAGTTCCTGGAAGGGACGCAGCAGTTCCCAGACTCTGCGAATGGGCCAGATGTTTTCCCCATTAGGGCCTTCCTGGGGCAGCAATGATCCTCGCCTGTTTAACACTCAACTATACTAGCGATCATTCTGGAAGTCTGGAGCTGTCTGATTTCAATTGCCTTTAGAGACAGAACTCTTAATATGTGCTGTTGTACAATGTGTCAGCTAAGAAGCACGCTTGCCAAGAACGCTCCAGCCAGCCAGCGTTGCTGACACTAGCCTCTCCTTCACAGGAAGTACTGAAGAGAAAGGAGCAAGCTGAACACACCAGGAATAAACACAAGCTCAGAACGGGGGACATGCTCCAAGACAACTCTTCTAGCCTCTTCAACAGACCCCGAAGTATTTTTTGGGGGGGAGGGTTAAGGGGGTCCTGTTTTAGAACACAAGAGATCAGGGAACACAACTATGCATGATAAGCACATTGAAACTAGAACCTGGTTTGATTAACAATATCAAAACAGTATTAATACCATAAAGGCAAAAAAGAAACAGACAGTTTTAATCCAGCTGGAGAAATCTGAATCTGGGCTATATATTAGATAACGAAATTGCCATCATTTTCTTAGGATTGATATTGGAGCTGTAGCTAGGTTGAAGAATGAAGACTTGTGATATCTATGACGTTTAAATGACACAGGGAAGGTGGGGATGCAGTTCAGTGGTAGAGTGCTCGTCTTGCAATCACAAGGCCTGGGTTGGATCCCCGAGTCCCCAGTCCTGTAAACAAACGAAGTCGAACAGAAAAGGAATGTTTGTGTACATATGGAGATGAAGCAACGACGTGAAAATCTTGAGTTATTAGAACTGCATGAAGATAGTCACTGTGCATGGATTTCATAGTTCAAAGCAGGAGAAAGAAAAAACAAAGAGAATAAAATAAATAGAAAGTTTTTAAACTAAAAGTAACATTTCAGAGTTTGGGAAAAGTTTATTCTAATTTGGGGCCATTTGCTCCATTACTTTGTTGTCTGAAGAAAACAGAGTGGAGAAAATGGCGCCAGCATGTACCTGGGCATGGAAAAGGAAGACAAGAGGGTGATAAAGTCAACATTCACAGTGTGGCTGACATCTCAGGAGCGGCGAGGAGCACAAGTGTGACTCTCTGTGTGCCAGCTTGGGGTTGTGTGGCAGCTTCGTGCATGTGATGTCCTCTTAATAAATGAAAAAGTACAGCGGAAGGGGGCCGCATGTGGACCAGGGAGGGGACTCACAAGTCAAGTAAAAGAAGACACCGCCTATTCACTGTTAGCTTGTGGTGATGGTGGGACAGAATTCTCATGTCAGTCTTCATCCCTGTGGGTGCTGAAGGAAAGAACTACTTTCCTTCTAGGATGTTTCTGTTGACCTGTCTATCCATCCACATGTACTTACTGACGGCCTGTTACAATTTAGGCATATGAAATAGAGAGACTGCTAGATGAACAGGTATGCACAAGAAAGTAGATGGGAGATGACGGAAACAGAATAGACAACCGTGTTGCTTAGTTTTGTGTCCACTTGACATAAGCTAGTCATTTGGGAAGGGGGATTTCAGTTGAGAAAACGCCTCTATAAGATCTGCCTATAGGCAATTCTATGGTGCGTTTTCTTGATTAACAATTTATGTGGGAGGGTCCAGCCCACTGAGAGCATTGCCACCCCTGGAAAGGTGGTCCTGGATGGTATAAGAAAGCAAGTCGAGAAAGCTATGATGAGCAAGTTAGTAAGCAGCGTTCCTCCATGGCTTCTGCTTCAGTTCCTGACTGGAGGTGATGCCCAGACTTCCCTCAGGAACAGAGTGTGCCCTGAGAGTTGTAAGATGAAAGAAACTCTTTCTTCCCCAGATTGCTTGTAGTCATGGTATGATATCACAGCAATAGAAGCTAAACTAAGACAACAACTTCGATAAATAGTTAGACGACCAGATAGTAGACACAGACAGGAAAAAACAGATTGTAGATACTGATGTATGACAGAGAGTAGCTACAGATAGGTGAAAGGTGATAGATAAGCAAATGATAGACAGGTAGCAGATAGGTGACAGGTTTGTTTATCTTTCTACAAATGTATATGGTGGATACAGAAGGACACCTGATAGCTATCCTGATAGATAAGAGATGTTCTTTAGATATATATGTGACGTATATACATGTCATTGTCTTATTTAGGCTTTCTATTTATGTGATAAAACACCATGACCAAAAGCAACCCGGGGAGGAAAAATGGTTATTTTAAGTTTACAGTCCCATAACACATTCCTTCTATCACTGAAGAATGTCAGGACAGCAACTCAAGGCAGGAACCTGGAGACAGGAACTAAAGAAGAGGCCATGGAGGGGTGCTATTTACTGGCTTATTCTTTCTTATGAATGCCCGGCCTTAGCTTGGCTTGTTTCTAGCCAGCTTTTAACTTAAATTGTCCCATCTACCTTTTGCCTTTGGGCTTTTATCTTTATCCTATATAACTTTCTTTACTTCTTACTCTGTGGCTGGCTGTGTAGCTGGGTGGCTGGCC
>CABHPQ010170923.1:0-19357 GCA_902168405.1 Peromyscus aztecus
GTCTTATGCTTCCAAGTAACAGTGCATCACTAAGGAAAGTCAGAGCAGGAACTGAAGCAGGGCAGGAACTTGGAGACAGGAACTGAAGCCGAGGCCATGGCAGGACGCTGCTTACTGTCTTGCTCCTTTTGGCTTGCTCAGCCTGCTTTTTTATATCACCCAGGAACACTGATTTCCATAGCAGCTACAGTATTTTAAACTCACACCAAACGTGAACATGGGTTCCCTTTTCTCCATATCCTTTCCAGCATTTGTTTTCATGTATCCATGACTAGCCTGGAATTTATTATGTAGCCCAGGCCGGCCTTGAACTTGTAGCAATCCTGAGTGCTGGGATTATAGGCATGCACAATCGTTCCTGACTCTCCCTACTTAAAAAAAAATGGAGATGCTGGAGAGATGGCTCAGTGGTTAAGAGCAATTGGTGTTCTTCCACAGGATCCAAGTTTGGTTGCACTCATGTTAGGCAGATCATAGCTGCCTATAACTCCAACTCCAGAGGATCTGCTGCTCTCTTCTAGCCTTTGTGGGTATTGCACTCACATAGTACACACACACACACACACACACACACACACACACACACACACACACGCGCGCGCGCGCGCGCGCATAAATACACCTTTTCTCCCTACTGCATATCACTTTCTGAAATCCTCTTTCCTTCTCCTATATTTGTTTCAGAAGGTACAAAATGGCAACCACCACGTCAGTGGTGTCTCGTTTGTGTTCTTTGTTTGGCAGGAGTGTCTACGGATTTCTCTGAAGTGACTTTCAAAAGATTGGGGAAAAAATGCCATAAAAAGCTAGCTAAGTGTTGTGGCATACCTACAATCCTAACACTCAGGAGGTTAAGGCAAGAAAATCATGAGTTAGAGAACAGCCTGAGCTACATAGCAAGACTGTCTCAAACCAAGAAACAAACAATTCCTTTAAAAACAATAATGATTGCAGCTAGAGCAATGTCTCAGTGGTTAAGAGCACTGGCTGCTTTTCCAGAGGACTGAGGTTCAATTCCTCACAACCATCAATATCTCCAGTTCCAGGGGATCTGGTACCTCTGTGGGTACTTTGTAAACATAGTACATAGACAAAAATGCAGGCAAAATACCCAGACATATAAAAATGCTTGCCAGGTGTGGTGGCATATGTCTTTAATCCTGGCACTTGGGAGGCAGAGGCAGGAGGATTTCTGTGAGTTCCAAGCCAACATGGTCAAAATAGCGAGCTCCAGGACAGCCAGCACTATATATAGAGATCCTCCCAACCCAAATAAAAGTGATTAAGCCAGGCATAGTAGGAAATGACTGTAATCCCACTGTTTAAACACATCGAGAAGGATTTCTGTAACTTCAAAGTCAGCCTGGTATACATAATGACTTCCAGGGCAGCTTGGGCTATAGGAGACCTTGTCTCAAAATGGAGCAGTGGGAGGCTGGGGAAATGGTTCAGTCAATAAAGTGCTTGCTGTTGCAAGCATGGCAACCTGAGATTAGTCTCCAGAACCCACTAAATGCAAGGCAGCTTTTATACTATAAAAGCTATACTATACTTTATAAGTCTATAATCCCAGTAGGGTGGCAGAGACAAGAGAACTTGCTGGCCAGTGAGTCGAGCTAAATTAGTGACCACTGGGCCAGTGAGAGGCTCTGTCTCAAAAAATAAGGTGCAGGGCCTGCAAGGTGGCTCAGCAGGTGTAGGGACTTGACAGCAAACCTGATGACCTGAGTTCACTCCCCAAGTCCCAGGCGGTGGAAGGAGAGAACTGGTCCCTACAAGTTGTCTTCTGACCTCCACGTATGTGCCATGGTGCACACACACACACACACACACACTCCCCAAAATGTAATTTAAAAATGTTTCAAAAAATAAAGTGGGAGCTGGGGGTGTAGCTCTGCCTTAGAGGACTTGCCTAGCAAGTACAAGGCCCTAGGTTCAATCCCCAGTGCCTCAAAAAAAGTGGAAAGTAATTGAGGAAGGTACTTTGCATTGACCTCTTCATGCATACACCCATGGGCAGGCATGCGCGCACACACACACACACACACACACACACACACAGAGAGAGAGAGAGAGAGAGAGAGAGAGAGAGAGAGACGACACACAGACAGACAGACACACAGAGAGAGCAAGAAAAATGTCTGCGTGTTAAGCACAGATGTAGTATTTCCTGTCCCCCATTGGTGGAAAGAGGATGACTGTTGGATGGCCGAGGGAAATTGTCAGAGGATCCTTGGTTGGTAAAGGAATGAAGGGGTGACAATCTCAAACCCAAACTGGAGTCCCAGGGCTAAGAGTCTTACTCTCTTTTATCTCTCTATCTCTCTACTTACTTATTTGTGTACATTGGTGTTTTGCCAGGGCTGAGAGTCTCACTGTCTATTCTTATTTATTTATTTATTTATTTATTTATTTATTTGTTTGTTTGTTTGTTTGTTTGTTTGTTTGTTTGTTTTTATGTGCATTTGTGTTTTGCCTGCATGTATATCTGTGTGAGGGTATCAGATCTTGGAGTTACAGCTGTGAACTACCATATGGTTGCTGGGAATTGAACCTGTGGTCTTCTGGAAGACCAGTCGGTGATCTTAACCACTGAGCCATCTCTCCAGCCTGAGTCTCACTCTGTTCTTCCCCTACAGGCCTGCTGCTCTTTGTCAGCCTGGAGGTGTTCCGGCATTCCGTTAGAGCCCTGCTTCAGGGAGCCAGCCCTGAGACTTCCCCAGCTCCACGCCTGACCTATGAGTATTCCTGGTCCCTGGGCTGTGGTGTGGGCGCTGGCCTAATCCTGCTGCTGGGGGGCATCTGTTTCCTGCTGCTCACCCTGCCTTCCTGGCCCTGGGGGTCACTGTGCCCCAAGCGTGGCCCAACCACCTAGAGCCCTGACCTGCTTTCTGTAGGCATCTGCCAAGCCTGCCTCAGTTTCTAGCTTTCTCCTCAAGACTTTCCATCTCTCTTTTAGAGAAACTGTTCTTCCCACTCTGGGGGCCCATTTCACAAAAACGTCTTGGTCCCTCATCTTCTTTCTGTAAATAGCAGTTTTGGGGTGTGGGAGATGGCTCGGCAGGTAAAGTGCTTGCTGAGCAAGCATGCTTAAGTTTGGGCCCCCAGAACCCACTTGAAAAGCCAAATCAGTGGTACATGTCTGTAATCTCTGGGTTGGAAGGCAGAGACTGGGGAACCCTGGGGCTCACTGGCCAGCTAGCCTAGCCAATGAATGAGGTCCAGGTTCAGCGAGAGATACTGTCTTAAAAATAAGGTGGAGGCTATGGAGGAAGATGTCTGATGCTGAACTCTGACATACCCCCCCACCCACCCACACACACATTTTTTGTTGCTTGGGGCAGGATGTGAAGAGGTGGTGTGCAAATTCGGGCTCCCTGGGGGAACCTTCCAGGGAGCTGATGGGGAGAAGGGTATAAGCTGGTGGGAGGGCAGGGGTCCCAGAAGGATTTGGGGGCCTTCCTTGTCCAAGTCTATGCTGATTCACTTGAGGGAGAGACTCCTACGACTACCTGGTGGGACAGGGAAGAGCCCGGGTCTGACTTCACTGTGATCTGATTTGCAATTAAAGGTTTGAAGATGTGACAGCTTTGGTTTGGAGCCTGTCTGTGTGGAACTCATTTGTTCTAGGGTGGAGCAAGGAGCCCCTGTCCTCTCCATTCACTGGCCACATGTTCCTATCTGTCCTGGAGTCACTTGTTCACATGCCCACACATGCAGACCAGAACTTGGAAAAGGTGACAATTCAGAACACAGACATGGCCACAGTGTGAATCTTGTCCCTCACAAAGGTACACATACTGGGGACCCTCAGTGCAACCTTGTTTGGTTATAGTTTCACGTGTGCATGCATTCATGTGTGTGTGTGTGTGTGTGTGTGTGTGTGTGTGTGTGTGTGTGTGTGTATACACATATTCACTGTACAAAATGCTGGGTTTTATATGACGTTTTTTAGATTTATTAATTTTTGTTTTCTGTGTGAGTGTTTTGCCTGCATGTCTGTGCACCCTGTGTGTCCTTGGTGCCGTCAGAAGTGAGAAGAGGGTATCAGAATTCCTGGAAGTGGACCATCATGTGACTAGGACTCAAACCTGTGTCGTCTGCAAGAGCAACAAGTTCTCTTAACTGCCGAGACATCTCTCCAACCCCTCATATGACATTCTGTACAAACATATTTTGACCACTTCATCATCCCCGCCCCCCACTCTCCTACCTGTTCCCAGGTAGTCCCCCTTCTATTTTATTTTATTTATAAAATTTGAGGCAGTCTCACTGTGTGGGCCAAGCTGGCCTCAAACTCTCAATATTCCTGCCTCAGTCTCCTGAGCACTAGGATTTCAGGCATCCACTACTGTGTCCGGCTCTGAAGATGCGTTTGTTGTTTGCTTGTTCTGAGACAGGATCTTGCTTTGAACTCCTGGCTTGTCTAAAACTCACTAATTAGGCAAGGCTGGCTGCAAACTTGCAGTGACCCTCCTGCCTTAGTGCTGGGGTCGTAGGTGTGGTTCTGGAGAGCAGGGCTTTACAGAGATAATCACATCAAAGCAAGGTCACCAGGGCTGGCTCTAATTCAGGAGAGATGGGGGACACAGAGACGGAGGACATTCACAGAGGGAAGGCAGCATGGAGGGACACAGGAAGAAGACAGCCATCTGTAAGTCCCTCGGTGAATTCCTGCCTCAAGCCTCAGAAGGAAGGAAGCAGGATGCTCAACCTGCATTTTCTACTTAAAACACCCAGAACCATAAGGCGACAGGTTTGTTGTCCAAGCACCTGGCAACGATTTGTGACAACATCCCCAGCAGGTGAATCCAGACTTCGGCACCAGAGAATGTGGGTGCTTCTAGGAGGGAAGCCGAAAAACGTGGAGAGGAGGGGCTTCAAGACTGCTCAGAGGGTGAAGGCGCTTGCTGCCAAGGCTGAGGACTTGCGTTTGATCCCCGGGCCCCACGTGGTGGAAGGAGAGGACCAGCTTCGGAAAGTTGCCCTCTGGCTTCCACGTGTATACCATGACATGCACACAAATAAACCGTAATGAAACGTGGAGGTAGAGGCTGAGGAAATGGCTCAGTACAGTGTTTGCCATGCAAGCGTGAGGATCAGAGTTTGATCTCTGGAACCCATGTGCAAACCTGGGCATGGCGGTCCGGAGCTGGGGAAGCAGAGCCAGAAGGCTCCTCGGGTCTTGCTCTTTAGGTAGTCTAGCCTCTTCATAAGCCTCATGTGAGGGGTACTGTCTATAAAACTAATAAGGGGCCGGTTGGTGGTGGCGCACGCCTTTAATCCCAGCACTCGGGAGGCAGAGCCAGGCAGATCTTCGTGAGTTCGAGGCCAGCCTGTTCTACAGAGTGAGATCCAGGAAAGGCACAAAGCTACACGGAGAAACCCTGTCTCGAAAAACCAAAAAAACAAAACAACAACAACAAAAAAACTAATAAGGGAAGCACCTGAGCTACACACACACACACACAAGCCCCCCCCACAAGTGCATGCACATACTATATGAAGGTGGTATTGACTAATGATGGGTAGAGTTTAGGCAGTATGAGATTCATGAAAGGCAATTATCTTGTTGGGGACACAGAGGAGACATAAAAATTTTTCTACTTTTTTTCATAAAAAGTATCTTATTGTCTAACAATTCAACATGTATAAGCATCTCAGTCATATCTACCCCCAATTCTCCCCTCTCACTCCCACAAGGCACCCCGACACATAAGCATACACTTTCATATCCCGCCCCTCTTCTTCTCTCTCTGGTAACCCACTGAGTCCAGTTAGTGCTTCCTGCTGGAATGCTGAGTGATCTCTTTGCCTTGATCTTGAGCAGGTGACTGCAGCTGCTGTGAGTTTATGAGCACCACGTCATGTCCAGAGCACAGCATTTCACAACACCCCTCTCCATCCTCCGGCTCTCTAAAGTCTTTCTTCTCTCTCTTGCAAAATGTTCCCAAAGCCACCAGGAACTGAGGGCCTTGTGTCAGATCTGGAGTCTCTCAGCGAGAAGGCCGCCTTCATCTCTTGTGAAGAGCAGTCTTTCCCTGCTCACTTGCCACTGTGTGCTGGGCACTGGTCCAGGTGTTTTATATTACGGTGCGAGTCTGCGACGCTGCTGTTGATGACTCAATAGAAACGCAACCAGTCAGAGAACTTAAGTGTGGCCTTTCTCAGAGCTATACCGTTACTACGTGGAGAAAGCAGAATTCCAACCCTGGCCTTTCACACCACACGCCTGTTTGCTATGAAGCACAGAATTATACGAGAAGCCAGAATGATACACTCAAACTCAGACTTGCCAATTATGGCGACCTTTAATCCCAGCGCTCAGGAGGCAGAGGCGGGCAGATCTCTGTGAGTTCCAGGACAGCCAGGGCTATTTATGATACCCTGTCTCAAAAATAATAACCGAAAACTCCCTCAGGTGTTTGCATCCCTGAGAATAAAGCCCCCATGCTGTAGTTCCACACATTTGTAATTAGTTGTGATGATTCTTATAATACAAATCTAATTTTGGGGTAAACACCAAACAAAAGCTAATTGAGGCATTTAGTCAAAAACATACCTGAGCAGCCACAGGCAGAGGACACTGAGGTTGGACAGCCAAGGTGTGGTGACTGATATGACAACATGCTGGTGAGGATGTGGGGGACTGTGAACTTTATTCACTGAGCAGACACTGTGGAAGTCAGTGTGGAGGTTTCTCCAAAAACTAAAACTAGAACTTCTGTGTTCTATAACTACCCGGCTATACCACCTTGGGCATATAACCGAAGGACCCTGTGTCCCACCACATCCCTGTTCATCCCTGTTCACACTAGCTAGGGAATAGAATACCTCAGATGTCCGTCACAAATGGATAATGAAAATCTGGTTCAGGGGGCTGGAGAAACGGTCCAGCAGTTAAGCACTTGCTACACAAGTCTGAGGATCGAGATTCCACAGAACCCACAGAAATGCCAGGCGGGGTTGGTCAGCCAGAACGATGTGTGAAAATGTGTGTTATGAGGAAACCCGTCACTCTGTGTGCTTATTGTAAAAGGTGGAAGTCTGGGCTAACGTGATGGCTCAGCTGGAGAGATGGCTTACCGTTTAAGAGCACTGGCTACTCTTGCAGAGGACCTGGGTTTGAATCCCAGCCCTCACGGGGTGGCTCACAACCATCTGTAACTTCAGCTCGAGAGGATTCAATCTCTTTGACTACCGGTGCCAGGTACCCATATGGTGTACATTCATACATGCAGGCAAAACACTCGTATACATAAAATAATAAAAGCTTTTTTAGAGCAACAGAGTTCAGTTCCCAGAACCCAATTTGAACAGCTCCAGGTAACTCCAGGTCCAGGGATCTGGTGTTTCAATACACACACACACACACACACACACACACACACACACGTACACACGTACACATGTATACATAAATAAAAAATAGAAATAAAACCCTTAATAAAGGGAGGCCAGGTGTAGCGATGCATACTTTAATCCCAGCACTTGAGAAGCAGAGGCAAGTGGATCTCAGTGTGTTTGAGGCCAGCCTGGTCTACACAGTTCTAGACCAGCCAAGGGTACATAGTGAGACCCTGTCTCCAAACAAATCAAAAATAAAAACCAGCCAGCCAAACGAACGCCTTAAAAAGAAAGGACATGAAAAGTCGGTTTTAAAGTGTGGCTCCTCCATGTAGCTGGAGGAACTTGCCTTCTGTGTGTGCCTTCATGACATCATCTTGGGCATAGCTCACAGGCTCAGCACAGCACTGGCTTCCCCGGGCCACTTCAAGGAGTAAATGCGGTAATAATCCCTGCAAAGCTGCTTGGAGGCCTCCTGGCACCAGATCATAGCTGCATCTGTCTTTGCAGTTATTATTGTTTATCAAGCGGCACTTCGGGCCTGGCATGCAGTAGAGAGTGAAGACCGACCCCTGAGGAGCTGACAGTCTGCCCGTGGAAACAGATATTAATCCCATCATCATGCTAATGGCCGTGTAATTATAAGCTGAGATAAGTGCTAAGAAAGATCACCAACCACTTCTCTTTATCTTTGATTTTGTGCCTCGCCAGCTCGGCCGATCCCAGAGTGCTGTGTAACAGCGGGACTTAGCAGGCTGGAAGGGCCTCTGATTGGGAGAAAGGGTTCTGCCTGGCGGAATCTCCACCTAGAGCGAATTCCTGAGCCAGGGGATGACATCCGGTGTCTTCTCACTCCTTACCTTATTCCCTGTAAGACAGGGTCTCTCACTGAACTGAAAACTTACCATTTTGTCCAGACTGAATGACCAGCAAGCACCCCAAATTTCCCTGTTTCTCTCTGCTCCCCAACACTAGGGTTAGAAGTACCGGGAAGGGACTCTAGGCCACTCAAGCATGTGGCTCTGGCAGGCTTTGCCCTTCTCCCCCATTCCCTCTGACTGGCTAAAAACTGTTAGATTACATCCCTAAAGCTAGCCCTCAAGGTTCAGTCCCTTATTTGGCCACTTCCTCCTCCTGAGGCTGACTATCAAGATCCAGCTATCAAAGTATTGAAATAGCAATCAAAAGGCCCCCTTTGGCTCACCTAGTGAACATACCCAATTAAAATGAACATTTCATCCTAACACAGGGTTTCCTCTTGTTCCTTTATAAACTGCTGTTTTCCTATGGGCCATGTCTGTCCCTTTTCTATCCAGAGGCAGCCCTTTGTCCCTCTGGGACAAATATCCCTGCTCACTTCCTGGTTCCCTTCCCCCTCTTCCTCTCCTCTTCTTTACCTCCTGCCTTTAGCTCTGCCTCTCTCATCTCTGCCCTCTGTCTCTCCGGGGCAGAACTTCATCTGGGGGGGGGGGGGGGGGTCCTGAGCTGACATTTTTCCTTTCACACTCACAGCCATCTCTGGCATTTAAATGGATGCTGAGAATGGATAAGTCACAGCAAGCATTCTTATCCACTGAGCCATCTCCCCAGGCCCCCAAATCTCCTTCCTACCTGGGGTCAAGGTAAGGAAGGGACCGCACTGAGATATGACTACCAAAGGAGGCTGCAGCCTTCCTCCAGCCCTCCCCAACCACGGCTCCCCGACACAGTCAGCTTTGTGTCACTGCAAGAAGATAGTTGGTAACAGATGGTCAACTTAAAGCGAATGTGGTGGTGGCTGCCTGTCGCCTCAGAACGTGGGAGGCTGAGGCAAGAGGGCCTCCAGGGCTGCACAGCAAGCCCTTGTCTCAGGAAACATGCAGCTTAGTGAACTTATTAGAATACACCAGGAGGAGGCTGTGTGTGGCTCAGCAGTGCTTGCCTAGGATTCACCGGTGAGGGACTGGGAGCATGGCTCAGAGGTAGAGTGTTTACCTAGCTTGTGTAAGACCTGGGGTTCCAGCCTCAGCACCATAAAAACAGATGACAGATAGATAGATGATGGATAGATAGATAGATGACAGATTAGATAGATAGACAGATGACAGATTAGATAGATGACAGATTAGACAGACAGACAGACAGATAGATAAGTAGATAGACAGGTAGATAGGTAGTTAGGTAAATAGGTAGATAGATAGAGGAAGAAGAAATGAAACCCTTACAAAACTTGAACAGATTTACTGTGGCTCACAATTTCAAGTTGCAGCGCATGGTCAGCTGGCCCTGTGACTCTGGGTTTGCTGCAGTGGTAGAGGAGGGCTGCACACCACGGCAGCCAGGAAGCAAAGAGGTGGGTCCATATCCCCTAAAGTACCTGCCCCCAGTGATTTCACTTCTTTCCTCTAGGCCTTGCCCCCTAAAGGTTCCACTCTCTTCCAGTAGCACCACAGGTTGGCGACTCAGCCTTTGACATGTGGCCTTCTGGAGCTATTCAAGATCCAAGTGACAGTACCGGCTTCACAGCGCCAGGGACAGCGTAGGCTTCTGTTCCAGGTTGACAGTGATGGGAGTGCAAGGAGGGCACATGGGTTTCTCAGATATGGAGCAGGGTGAGACCCCTGTGCTGGTTTGAATAAAATGCCCCCCCACACACACATAGGTCCATAGAGAGTAGCACTATTAGGAGGTGTGGCCTTGCTGGAGTAGGTGTGGCTTCATTGGAGAAAGTGTGTCATTAGAGGGTAGGCTTTGAGGTCTCAGTGTGTCTTAGTCTTTTTCCTGCTGCCTGTAGATCAAGATGTAGAACTCTTGCTGGGTGGCGTCGCACGCCTTTAATCCCAGCACTCGGGAGGCAGAGGCAGGCGGATCTTTGTGAGTTCGAGGCCAGCCTGGTCTCCAAAGTGAGTTCCAGGAAAGGCTCAAAGCTACACAGAGAAACCCTGTCTTGAAAAAAAATGGAAAAAAAAAAGATGTAGAACTCTCACCTCCTTCTCCAGCACCATGTCTGCCTACATGCGCCATACTTCCCCACTGTGACAATAACGGATTAAACCTCTGAAACTGTAATCCAGCCCCAATGAAATGTTTCCATTTAGAAGAGATGCTGTTGTCAAGGTGTCTCTTCACAGCAATAAAACCCTAACTAAGACACCCCCCAAAGACAAAGGACCCATAAGCTGTGGAGTACTGTGACCAAGCAGTAATTTGTAGAACAATAGTTGTTAACAATGTATCCTTGTATCCTAGTTTGCTCGTCTATTGCTGTGATAAAGGTCATGACCAAAAGCAGTTTGGGGAGGAAAGGTTTTATTTCCGCTTCCCTTCTGAATCACAGTCCATCACTGAAGGAAGTCAGGACAGAAACTCAAGGCAGGCCCCTGGGACAGAATCACAGAGAATGCAGCTTCCTGACTGACTCACAGGCCCTGCTTCCTTCGTGTGTAGTCCAGGAACTACCTGCTCAGGATGACAGTGCCCACAGTGGCTGAACCCTCCGCACATCAACCTACATTTCCTTGAAGACTTGGCCACAGGCCAATCTGACTAAGGCAATTCTGCAGTGGACGTTCTCTCTTCCTCAGTGACACTAGAGTTGTGTCAAGTTGACAATAAAAACAAACTAACCAGCTTGGGGGCTGGAGAGATGGCTCAGTGGTTAAGAGCACTAACTGCTCACCCAGAGAACCGGGCTTTGTTCCCAGCACCTACATGGTGGCTCACAACCATCTGTAACTCCAGGTCCAGGGGATCCAATGCCTTCTTCTAGCCTCCATGGTTACTGCATGCACATGCTGACAGACATACACACCAGCAAAATGCCATGCACATACAATAAGAACTTAACAGAACAGCTAACCAGCACACCCAGTGTTAACTTGTCTTCTCTTAGGTGACTGTGATTGACAACAACGTATCCTTGCATTAACTTGCATGACCATGACTGGTTAAAAACTCAGTGTTTCAAATTGCTTAGTACAGATGCTTTGAAAAGTAAAGGAGGGGCTGGAGCCTTGGCTCCGTGGTTTAGGGCACTTGTTGCTCTTGTAGAGGACTCCCGCGGGATTTCCAGCATCCACACAGTGGCTCACAACCGTCCTTAACTCCAGTTCTCTTTCTCACAGTAGGAGGGCTGAGATTACCAGTGCATGCCGCCACACGCACTTTTCCCGTGGATTCCAGGGACCGAACTCAGCCGTCACCCTGTGTGGCTAGCACTTTAATTGCTGAGCCAGCTCCCTGGCTCCTGCCTTGCTTTTGTTCGCTTGGTTCTTGTTTGTTTGTTTTTTGTTTTTATTTTTTTGGCACAGGGTTTCTCTGTGTAGCCCTGGCTGTCCCGGAACTTGCTCTGTAGACCAGGCTGGCCTCAAACTCATAGAGATCCACCTGCATCTCCTTCCCCAGTGCTGGGATTAAAGGTGTTGGCCACCACCTACCAGCATTGGCTCTCTTACCTTTACCTGGAACTTGCCAATTTGGCAAGGTAGGCTAGCCTGAGAGCCACCAGGGACCCATCTGTCCATGCCTCTCCAGAACTCTGGAATAAGAGAATATAGTCCTGGCTGGGCGTTGGTGGCGCACGCCTTTAATCCCAGCACTCGGGAGGCAGAGCCAGGTGGTTCTCTGTGAGTTCGAGGCCAGCCTGGGCTACCAAGTGAGCTCCAGGAAAGGCGCAAAGCTACACAGAGAAACCCTGTCTCAAACCCCCCCCCCAAAAAAAAATAAATAAAATAAAATAAAATAAAATAAAAATAAAAAAAAGCAAATAGTCCCATGCCCTAATATTGCCTAGCATTGTTTTTATGTGGGATCTGGGGATTGAACTCAGGTCCTCACGTTTTTGTAGCAAATGCCTTACCCACTGAGCCATCTGAGGAAAGGCTCTTGTCTTGGCGTCTGTGTCCCCTGTTCCTCCGAGTTTGCAGGCAGGTGCTTTGGTGAGTATCCTTTCCCTCTGTGTGTGAGGGTCACTGATGCCCTTGTTAGTGCTGGTGGGTCTGAATCTAAGGGCCTGTGAGATGTCTCTGTGACATGCAAGCTCGTGCCTGGGCTTGGGCGTCTCCATCAGGGGAATTTGAAAAGGGAAGTCTAGCATTTGAAAAGCAGAGGCCTTGATAAAGCAAAAAGGAGAAGCAGTGGAGATCATGCTGAGGAAAAAAGAGGAGCTGCCCTGACCCCGTGTGAGAGCCACCTCTTCACTTCCTGGCTGTGTGATCTTGGACAAGTTGTTGAATCTCTCTGCCTCAGTTTCATCCTCTGTGTGCAGTTATCCTTAAAGCTAGGTAATAGTATTATCTACTTTCTAAGGTTGTTGGCAGGGTTAGTAAGTAAAGCTTTTAATAGAAGCTTCTCATATGATATACCCTTAATAAATATTACCTTTCCAGGCAGTGGTGGCGCATGCCTTTAATCCTAGCACTTGGGAGGCAAAGGCAGGCGGATCTTTATGAGTTCGAGGCCAGCCTGGTCTTTAGAGTGATTCTAGTACAGCCAGGGCTACATAGAGAAACGCTGTCTCCAAAAACAAAAACATGAATAAATAAATAAATAAATAAATAAATAAATAAATAAATAAATAACTATTACCTTTTGATGGCGGCTGTAGTACACAGAGCTGCATAGTTGATAAAGTGGTGGCTATTTTCAAGTTACGGCTTCTCATTTAACCTTTCTCTCTTCACTTTGCCCTTTGAGGATTCTGACTTTGACCAAGATTAGACAGAGGTTCAGGGCTTCAAGGAGAGTAAGGGGCTGGAGCAGTAGCAGTGGGTTGCCTGGCAACAGAGGGGTGAGGGCACACAGTACCAATCCCCTGTGTGGGGCTGGACGTAGAGAAGAGACAGGCGGGGGTGAGGGCTGCCCAGATCATCAGCTCCTGAGAATCCCCCATCCTTGCTCCCCAAATCCTCCAAACACAGCTTCCACCAACCCTCTTTCTCTTCCCTTCCCCTTCCTTCTCCCCCTCCCTCTCCCTTACTTATTCTAAAAATACACACACCAACACACATGTGTTTTGCTGTTCTTCTGAGATTTTTTTGATTTTACATAGTTATTGGTTTAATTGTTTTCATGTGTTTTGCATTTGGGGTTGGTGCACAGGTACCGTGGCAAGCAAATGAGGTCAGAGGACAGCTTATGGGAGTCAGCTCTTTCCCACCACCAGCTATGGCCATTGGGGGTTGTACTCAGGCCATTGGGGTTGGTAGCAAGTGTCTCTGCCCACTGAACAACCCCACTGGCCCAGTTAGTTGTTTTTGAGACAGGGTCTCATGTAGTCTAGGCTGGCTGAGGATGTCTTCCTTCAGAATGCTGGGATTAGAGGCTTCCACACCATACAAAATCTATGTGGAGCTAAGAATTGAACCCAGAACTTTGTGCATGCTAGGCAAGTGTTCCACTAACTGAGCTACCTCGAAGATTTTTTCTGAAGATACAGATTCAAGTGGACATCTTGTAGCTTCATGTGAAGTCTGGTTATTCCCTTTGGAGAGGCTCCCTGCCTCTGCTGCACTGTTACCAGACTGCCACAGGGAGAGAAGATGGATATGGAGTGGTTGCCTAGAAAAGATTCAGGGTTGGGGGTGAGTGTAGTGGAGCATGTCTTTAATCCCAGCATGTGGGAGGCAGAGGCCAGCCTGATCTACAGAGTGAGTTCCAGGACAGGCAGGGCTACACAGAGAAACTTTGTCTCAGAAAACCAAAGATGAAAAGATTCAGAGCCAGGTCCAGGGGACACCAAGAAGGCAGAGGACCCACCTGGACTCTCCTCTTGCCTTCACAAAGTTGCACAGTTTCCTTTATGTGTACAAGTGTAGGAGGAAGGGACTAGCAGAGTCTGACAATATCAGCTCCAGAAATGATTCATCGCTACTCATTTCATGTGCAGGAGAAAACAAGAGTCGCTGAATTGTGAGGTGTGAGAAACCACAGGATGTGGGGACAGAGGAAGGTGGTGGTCTCTCTCATGAGTGTTTTAAAAATTATAATTATTAAATTCTGGGGCTGGAGAGAGAGCTCAGTGGTTAAGAGCACTAGCTGCTCATCCAGAAGGTCAGTGTTCCATTCCCAGGACTTACACAGGGGCGCACAACCGGCTGTAATTCCAGTTTCAGGTTACCTGACGCCCTCTCCTGGACTCTATGGGCACTGCATGCAGACCTACATGGTGCACAGACTATACACAGGCAAACATCCCCATATGTAAAAATACAAACGTACAAAATTATTATTACACTTTATTTAGTGTGTGTGTGTGCGTGTGCGTGTGCGTGTGCGTGTGTGTGTGTGTGTGTGTGTGTGTGTGTAAGTACTGTATTCAGGATCTAAGGAGGTAACTCAGTGGGTAATGTACTCACTGTGCGAGCATGGGCGCTGGAGTTGAAATGCCCAGCAGCAAGGAACCGTAGGATGGCCGTGGTGTAGCCTGTAATTCTAGTGCTGGCAAGGTAGAGACAGGTGGCTTCTGGAGCCACCTGGCCATTGGACTAGCTCATACCAGTGAGCTCTGGATTTAATTAAGAGGCCCTGCCTCAGCAAATAAAGTGGAGAGAAATAGAGAGAACTCACAATGTTGATCTTAAGCCTCCAGAAGCACAAAAACATGCACACACACGTTCTCTCTCTCCCCCCCCCTCTCTCTCTCTCTCACACACACACACACACACACACACACACACACACACACACACACATGGGAGGGGGAGGGAGAGGTAATTTTAAAAAGTCTGGGTTTTTTGTGAATTTGATGTACAATCTTCTTTTTCTTCTTTTTTGGGGGGTGGGTGGGTAGGAGTGGAGGTTTGAGACAGGGTTTCTCTGTGTAGCCCTGGCTGTTCTGGACCTTGCTCTGTAGCCCAGGCTGGCTTCTGACTCACAGAGATCTGCCTGCCTCTGCCTCCCAAATGCTGACATTAAAAGTGTGCACCACCACTGCCCTATACACTGCACAATTTTCAATATTTGTGAATACCCATAACTTCTCCACTCCATTTGTTTTTTATTTGTTTGTTTGTTTTAGACATAACCTCGCATCCTCCAGTGCTGTGGGATGTTCTGTATGGCAAATGTGTTGCTAATAAAACACTGATTGGCCTGTGGCTAGGCAGGAAGTATAGGCGGGACTAACAGAGAGAATTAAAAGAACAGGAAGGCAGAGGGAGTCACTGCCAGCCACTGCCAGGACAAGCAACATGTAAAGATGCCGGTAAGCCACGAGCCATGTGGCAAGGTATAGATTTATGGAAATGGATTAATTTAAGCTATAAGAACAGTTAGTAAGAAGCCTGCCACGGCCATACAGTTTGTAAGCAATATAAGCCTCTGTGTTTACTTGGTTGGGTCTGAGCGGCTGTGGGACTGGCAGGTGAAAGAGATTTATCCTGACCGTGGGCCAGGCAGGAAAACTCTAGCTACACTCCAGGCTGGCCTCAAACACCCAGTGCAGCTACACTCCTGACCCTCCTGCCACCATCTCCCAAGTGACAGAATTATGCGAGAGTCCCACCATGGCTGGGTATGCAGTGCTGGGGATTGGATCCAGGGCACTGTGTATGCTAGGCAAGCACTCCACTTACTGAACCACATCCCCAGCCACACAGGCCACATTTTGTCCAACTGCTCATCTATACATAGACCTCTGGGTGGTTTCAACCTCTTGGTTATTGTACATAATTTTGCTACAAACATGGATGCATAAATATTCATTTGAGGACTGACGAGATGTCTCGGTGGATTAAGGCACTTGCTGTCAAGCCCAATGACCTGAGTTCAGTTCCAGGGATCCGCTTAGTGTTAGGAGAGATCGGATTCCTACAAGTCATCCTCTGAACTCCATCCACACAGATGCTCTGGCAAGAGCACGCCCACATGAATGCATACACCAATAAATGCAATTAAAAATTAAAATATCCGTTTGAATCCTGATATCGATTATTTTGGGTCTTCACTCAGACTTTGAACTGCTGAATCATGTGGTAGGTCTATTTTGGGCTAGAATTCGAAGTATGAGCTTCTACTGAGTCAGTCAATGACTCACATGGAGGAAAGCCCAGTGGGGAATAGCTTTTAAGAGCCTGACTTGGCTACCATGGACAGCAGTGCATTGTACTCTCAATAATGGAGAAGAGTAGATCTGAAGTGTTCTCCCCACAAGAAAATGACGAAGAGGTGAGGTTTTCCACATTCATCAGCTTGATTTAGTCATTCTCCAAAATGTCAAGTATTTCAGAATGTCATGTTATGCACCATAAATACATGCAGTTTTTATTTGTCAATTAAAAATCCATGGATTAAAGCTGAATGTGGAGTGCACACCTGTTATCCCACCACTCAGGGGCAGAGGAAGGAGGATTGCATGCGGCCAGCCTGGTCTGCATAGTGAATTCCAGGCCAGAGCTACATAGTAAGAGCTTGACTCACTGTCTCAAAATTAGACAGACAGATAGATAGATAGATAGATAGGTGATAGATGGATAGGTAGATAGATGGATAGATAAATGGATGGACAGACAGATAGATAGATAGATAGATACATGATAGATAGATAGGTGGTAGATAGGTGATAGATCGATAGATAGATGATAGATAGATAGATGGATAGGTGGTAGATAGGTGATAGATGAATAGGTAGATAGATGGACAGATGGATGGACAGATAGATAGATAGATAGATACATGAGATGGATGGATAGATGGATGGATGGATAGATGGATAGATAGATGGATAGGTGATAGATGTATTTTAGAAAGAAGGGAAAGTAAGGTGTGGCGGTACATATCTCTAATCCCAGTGCTTGAGAGTTGAGGTAGGAGGACCAGAAGTTCCAGGTTGGGCAAGCAAGATGCCTCGGCCAGTTAGACCTCCATGACCCACATGGTGGCAGAAGAGACCCGACTCCTGCACATTATTCTCTGACTTGCACACAAGTACCCTTGCACCTGCCCTCTGCCCCCCCAAATAAAATCTAATACAAATTAAAAATAAAAAGTTGGAGGTAATCCTTGGCTACATAGAATTCAAGGCTAGCCTGGGCCACCAGAAATTCTGTGCAAAGAAAGAAAGGGAAGGAGGGAGGAAGAAATATGGAAAGAAAGATGAAGAAATGATTTTAAGATGATTTTTTTAAAAAAAAGTAAGGCTTTAAAAAATGTCAATTTAATATTGTGGGCCCAAAACAGAGAGGATGATGGCAGGTGCCTTGGCCAGCTAAGCCATCTTACTGGCCTGACCTTAAATTTCTGATCCTCCTGCCTCCACCTCCCATGTTCTGGGATTACAGGTGTACAGTGCCACACCCAGTTTTCAATTTTTAAAATTAAATTAAATTTATTTATTTGGTTTTTTTGAGACAAGGTTTCTCTGTGTAGCCCTGACTGTCCTGGAACTTGCTCTGTAGACCAGGCTGGCCTCGAACCCGGAGATCCAGCTGCCTCAACCTCCTGAGCGCTGGTATTAAAAGTGTGAGGCACCACGCTTTTAAGAACTTTTAAATTTTGAGACAATGAGTTGAGCGTCTCCCTGTGTGGCTGTATGCCATTTCCCAGAGGATACGACAGGACAATCTGTCCCACAGAACACAGGAGCAGAAAAGAGTAGATTCCCCTCTCCAGGCAGGCTGCAGACCCAGGGTTGTGGCAGGACAGAGGGCCGCCATGTTTCCTGGCCCTTCTGTGCTTGGGAACAAGGCTTGGGGTTCAGGGGGTGAGTATTGGTGTGGAGAGATGCAAAGTGGAGCTGGGTTTCTCTAAGGGAATAATGATCCTTCTTTTCCGGTACTAGCTTTTAGGCCCTTGCAGTGGGGTTGGCTCAGAGAGCAATGGCTGCCTCCCCAACCCACCCCGTTTTTTGCTGGAAACGATCACCGGCGCCACCTAGCGGCAGGATAGGCAGCGACGACCCAGACCTACACCGGGGGCTTCCAGAGCGTCGTAATGGTACCACCATTTCCTCCTTCTACAGTTAAGTTCTTTTTGATGCAGAAACTCTTCTAGTCACTTACGGACTTACACACAATCGCCCTCTCCCCAACAACTATCCTTTATATTAATACAGATTCGGTGGGCAGGGATTTGGACAGATCACACGGCGGAAGCCTGCTTGACAGTGTCTGGAGCCTCAGGTGCTGGAATCATCTAGAACCATCTAGAAGCTTCTTCACTCGCTGGGGCGCTGGGCTGGGGTGGTGATTCCAAGGCTGAGCTCACACTTGCTAAACAGGTACTCTACCACACTGCACGACACCGGGGACTGGAGGGATGGCGCAGTGGTTAAGAGCACTTGCTGTTCTAGCCGAGGACCCAGATACAGTCGCCTGCACACACTCGACAGCCACAGTCACCTGTGACCCCAGTTCTAAGGGATCTGACACCCTCTTTTGGCTCCTGTGGGCACTGTACTCACTGCTGCACTTACACTCAGACAAAATACTCATACACGTAAGATAAAAACAAATCTTCTCTTAGAAATTGTATTTTAAGGGCTGGGATTGGTGGTACACTCCTTTAATCGCAACACTCAGGAGACAGAGGCAGGTGGATCTCTGTGAGTTGAGGTCAGTAGGCCAGCCTGGTCTACAAAGTGAGTTCCAGGACAGCCAGAGCTGTTACATAGAAACCTTGCCTCAAAAAACCAAAACCAAGTACATATACATATACCTACACACACACACACACACACACACACACACACACACACACACACACACACACAAAGACTGGGTCTCACTGAGTTCCCTGGGGTGTTTTTTTAAATTATGTATATGTATAGATGTCTGTTTATAGGTTTGAGCATGTGAGCACAGTGTCTTCAGATGCCAGAAGAGCATGTGGGATTCCCTGGATCTAGAGTTACAGGTGGTTGTGAGCTCCCTGATACAGGTGCTGGGAACTGAACTCGGGTCCTCTGCAAGAGGAGTATGCATTTTTAAACCCTGAGCCATCTCTCCAGCCCCCCAGGACGGTCTTGAACTTGTGATTCCCTGGCCTCCTCCTCCCAAGTGCTGGGATTACAGATGTGGACTACCATGCCCAAGTG